>PVJO010000363.1:0-131746 GCA_004026905.1 Hystrix cristata
CCTGTTGTTTTCTCAAGCTGTTAAATAAATCATTGCTTTAATTTATATTTCTGTGGAACAAAGATGGAAAGACTAGTCCCTTATTTTTTTTTTTTTTCCTTGTCAAAAGAATGATTTAGCTCAGAGCTCTAAAGAATGGTGTGTGCTTCTTGGAGACAGATACCACTAGTGAGAAATACAAAATAGCCTTGTTTGGAAAGTCATCCTCAAAGTGCTTTAAAATATGGCTGGTCACAGGGCTGGGGATTTAGCTCAGTGGTAGAGCATTTGCCTAGTAAGTGCAAGGCCCTGAGTTTGATCCCCAGCCATCCCCCACCCCCTGCCAAATAATCTCTTCCCAAGATATATGGCTGGTCTTATTCTCCAAGGTCTTATTGTGTTGCATGTTTCAAAACCTCCACTAATTAAAATTTAAAGTGTAGCAAATTCCCTAGTTGTTTGAAGATAATCTAATTTTAAAGTTTTCAATTCACCTGGCCATGGTGTTTTAGAACAGCACCTGTGTAAATCAGTAGGAAGATTCAGTGAGAGACAGCCTGATCACCAGGGAGTCTGATTTATATTCTCTTGTTGTTAAAATGGAGATTCAAGTAATCTATGTCATGAGATTTGAGAGAAGAGAGAGGTCCTCCTGGGCTGAAATAGGAAATAGTTGGATCAGATTCCGTGGAGGAGGAGTGGCTACTGCCCTCAAGGGAAGGCAGGAATCTGGTGAGAAGGGAAGCAGAAGTCCAGCCTGCAGGGCAGAAGAGGGTGGGTGAACGCAGCCTCAGAGAACCATCTTGAGGGTCCCCAGCCCAGGCTGCTGCACTGTGGTGCAGCCCCGCGTTTCTCAGTGACCCCACTGTACCTGTTGTTTTCCCTCAGTTTGTCCCTCTCTGTCTCCTTTCCCCTCCCTCTCCCTCTCCTTTTCCTCTCATCTTTGTGTGTGTACATGTGTGTTGGAGAGGGTTGATCCCAATATAAGCCTGAATTCTTGGAGGGCGTAGGCCTTCAATTTTTGTCTCCACTAAATCTTTCTTAGTTAAGGTCGTAGTGTTTAAAATATCCTTGTTGATCAGAATCGACTCATACTAATTTTATCATGTTCAAAACCAGTGTCCTTTCTCCTTAAAGGGAATGCTTATGAGAATTTAATAAATGTATTTGTTGAAGACAGTAGATTAATGACATTTGAAATGTGGATTAAGGACATTTTGAAAGTGGTTTTCAAAAATGCATTTGTTGTTTAATTACAGTAAGAGTGGTTTGGATAAAGTCAGTTTTAGTGGACTTTTAAGTTCAGTTTTGTTTAATTAAATGACAGTTTAATTTCTAATTGCAGTTTAATTCATCAAAGCCAGCATTGTTTTCCCAGAATTAATTTCAGCACCTATATAAATTTGCCAGCACTGTTATGACAAAATACCACTTAACAGAAATTAATTTTCGGACAGTTCTGGGAACTGGAAGTCCAAGATCAAGTTGCTGGCAGGCTGGATTCCTGAGGGAAGGCTCCATTCCAAGTCTTTCTCTGCGGCTTGCAGATGGCCACACTTTGGCTGCTTTGCACGTGGTTGTCCTTCTGTGCGAGCATCTGGTGCCTCCTGCTGTGTCCTAATCTCCTCTTACAAAGACATCAGTCACATCGGATCAGGACCTACCCTAATGGCCTCATTTCAATTTAATTACCTCTTTAACAGCCCTTTCTCCAAGTATAGTATAGTCACATCCCAAAGTACTGAGAATTCGGGCTTCTGTAGTACTCTGTGAAGGGGACACAATTCAATTCACAGCACCCTATCTACCTATCTGTCTATCTATCTATCTATCTATCTATCTATCTATCTATCTGTCTACCTACCTACCTACCTATCTATCTATCGGTCAATCTATCAGTGGGTATGGTGGTACATACCTGTAATCTTGGGGGGCTGAGGCAGGAGAATCTCTGTGAGTTCAAAGCCAGCCTGAGCTACATAGCAAGACTGTCTCAAAAAAAATCTCTCTATATATACTCTTGTGCTTGTGCACATATGTCCACAAGTACACACCCATAATTTTTATAAAAGATGCACATATTGAGTTAGTGATACATGGAAAGGACCTTGGTATTTATTTAGTTACAGAATACATGCTTGCTTTGGCAGCACATATACTATGTAGTTACAGAATAGGAGGACTGGAAGGAATGTCACGGTGTCCCTTTCAGCCCTTGTCCTTTCCTTTCAGAGGAGATGAGTATTTAAAGTGTAACAGTAACTGTCATGTGAACTAGCGGGCAGAGGGCAATGCATGCAAACCCATCGAAGTGTCTGGCTGCTGTGATCATCTTGCTGTTGGCATGCAACTCGCCCTTCTGGGAGGTGGCACCTTTATTGTGAAATGCATCTATCCCACTTGGAGAATGCTGAAGATGACTTTTTAGCTATGAAATAGTAATTGTTAATGAGAGTTGTTTTTAAAAAATTTCTTGACAAAAGAAAAAGTTGTCATCCCAGGTCCACGAAATCCAGCTGGTCTCCAGAAAACATTCCCAGCAACTAGGCCAGTTTAATGAGATAAAGGCACTTCCTCTTTGGCATTGGGAAGCCGCTAACTTTAAATGTCATCCATGAGAAGGGCCTAAGAGCTTGGAGTAAATATTTTAATTTTTTTCTTATCTTAAACTTATACAAGTATATATTTAAAAAGAAAACATAAAAAGCAATCATCTTACATCTATGAAAAATTTTCATAGCAAAATAATGAGAATAACAATGGTTAATATGCTATGTATCATGATCTGATAAGAATGGCCAAAATGTTACTCAGAATACAAGTCTTAAACAAAAAAGACTCTCTCTTACAAAAAAGAAACAAAGGACAACACTTTCTTTTCAATGAACAAAAGAAACTAGTAGTATAAATGAAACAAATTAGTATTTATCTTAAAACATTTGTAAAACAATAGAATAGATAATTTGGGGAGTTATTTGAACTTCTCCCTACTTCCTATGTATCTACTATTTTGCTCTTGTACTTGCTCTCTCCATACGTGTGTGTTTAGTTTCTCATGTAAGAGAAACCATACATTATTCAAGCTTGTGTGTCTGACTTATTTCACCTAACATGATGCTCTCAAGTTGCATCCATTAGCCTGTGAATGCTTCAAGTTTATTTTTCTTGAATAGTAGTATTTTTCTTGAGCAGAGCAGTATAAGGAAATGAGGGAAAAAGGAACCCTTCTACACTGTTGGTGGGAGTGTAAACTACTACAACCACTATGGAAATTCCATTTGATCTAGCTGTCCCCTTTCTAGATATCTTCCCAAAAGAATAAAGCCATCACATAGGGATACATGCATGTCCATGTTTATAGCCGCACAATTTATAATAGCTAATTCTTGGAAACAGTGTATAAGCCCATCAACAGATGAATGGATAAGGAAAATGTGGTATTGATGCACAATGAGATTTGGAATAATTTGTAACAGAGTTCTCCTGAAATGAGCTGGGCTAATGACAGTGAGGGACAACAGAGAGCAAGGCTTATCAAAAGGAGAATTTGGGAAGCAGTCATGTGTTTCCAGCACAGATATTCTCCAGCTTTTCTTGACTCTCCTGGTTGGAGAAGGGCACTCCTCACAGGCTGGATGGATCTCCAGAACTTTTTCAGTATCTCAAAATGAAACTTTATACGCATTAAACAATAATGTCCCTTTCCCCCATAATCCTCAACCCCTCATACCACTATTTACTTTCTACCTCGAAGAATTTGTCTATTCCAAATACATCATGTAAGTGGACCACGTAATATTTATGCACTTAGTGTAATGTTTTCAACGTTCATCCATGTCTCAGAATTTCATTCTTTTCTAAGGATTAATAATATCCTGCTGTGTTTATACACCTCGTTTTCTTTTCTTTTCTTTTTCTTTTGTTGCCGGGGCTCGAACTCAGGGCCCTGCACTTACTAGGCAAGTGCTCTACCACTTGAGCTAAACTCCCAGCCCCTACACACCTTGTTTTCTTTATCCAGTTATCATGAATGGACACTTGGGTTGTTTCTACTCTTTGGCTGTTGTAAATAATGCTGCTGTTATGTGGGTGTACAAGTATCTTTTGGAATCCCTGTTTTTGGTTCTTTTGGGTACATTTTCAGAAGTGGAGTTGCTGGGTCCCACAGTAACTCTGTGTTTAAGCTGAGGATCACCTATACTGCCTTCAACGGTTGTTACACCGTGAAGCCCAAGGTTTATTTTTCCTCATCCTTGCCAGCACTTGTTTTTCTCCGATGTTAGAAAATAGCTCTCCTAATGGGTTGCAAGTGATATCTTATCATGAAGCATTGCTTTTTGGTGGCTGGTTCTTTGACCTCAGTAATTTTAAACATGCTTTTGCTGGAGGCTCAGGAATAAAGCAAAAATAAACTGTCATGGAAACCCAGCAAACCTGGTTGTAATAGAGTTGTTGGCTTGGAATTCTGTTTGTGCACTCAAGAGGCCTAGAATTTTTAAAGAACAGATAAAGAAAAATAAGGAGAGCAGCAGGGGTTAAGCTATGATTTTTCTGTGATAAGGGCCCCAACTCCGTGGTGGTAGCTAGATGTTGGTAGTCAGATACAAGACAAGTAGTGCGGTGACACCGCAGTAAGTGGAAGAGAGGGTGTTACTGATTCCCTTGTCCTGATTCCACACTCACCAGCTAATCTTCTGACCTTAAATTTTGTTCTCACGACATGTAAAACATGTACCCTGACCTGCTCGGCTATTCTATTTCTTATTGTAATTTAACAAATGCATGCTCTAGTTATATCATTCTCTGTGCTTGCACGTTGTAACTCAGTCTGCAAATGCCTTCTCACACCTGCAAACATGAACATCCAGCTTCCTCAATCTGCAGGCTGAGGTGCGGTCACCAGGTCACTGCTTGGCCAGCTGGGACGGCGTGTCTGCAGGCCCCACACACCTCAGCCAGGCCTTGTTTTAAGAGCACCTCACCAAGTGGAGGCTTTATAGCTTCCCTCAGGAGTCATAGCCCTTGACGGGCACAGCATTCTTCCTGATGTCCAGCTGAAGGTCAGAATGGGGGCTGCTGCTCCCGGGTCCAGGGTTGAGGAAGGAGTACAAGAAGATAATTTGGTGGTTTATTAACATCACAAGGAACAGAGTCCACAAGCATGTGTTGTGTGTCTGCTATGGCCTGAGCTTTGTGTACTGTCTTAGTCTGTCCGTGTTGCTAAAATAAAATACCGCAGACCGATAATTTGTTGCTCACAATTCTGGAGTCTAGGAAACCCAAGATCGAGGTACCAGCAGCTCCAGTGTCCGGGTGGGCTCTCTGCTTCACGGACAGCATCTTGTTGCGGTGTCTGGTGTCTTTACACGGTGGGAAGAGAAAAGGGAGTTCACTCGAGCTGTTTTTGTAAGAGCACTAATCACATTCCTGAAGTTTGAGCTCTCCTGACATGGCACTTTCTAAGAGCCCGAGCTCAGTATAATCACATGGGGTATCGCGTTCTAATACATTGGTGTTGTGGTTCCAAACTTAGTTCCTTCCTGGGTTCTGACGAAGGTGGCCGAGTTGTGTTCATCACCTGATGCAAAGTTCACGAACAGAAGCTGAATGCTTCTGTTTGCAAACCAAACTGGTGCTGAAAAGAAGTGTTTGTGAACCAAGGTACCATTGTATGTGAACTTTTGAGGATATCAACCCTGAAACCATAACATGTAGTTGCTGGGAATCCGCCAAGAAACAGAGCAGAGGAAG
The DNA here is from genome assembly GCA_004026905.1 of Hystrix cristata. NCBI lineage: Eukaryota > Metazoa > Chordata > Mammalia > Rodentia > Hystricidae > Hystrix > Hystrix cristata. Next base: position 5,731 of record PVJO010000363.1, read on the forward strand.
GCTGCCTGGATGGTGCTTACTGAAAAATACGCCAAAGGAAAAGAGAATTGGTTAATGCAGTCCACTCCTAGCCTTTAATATGGTGTATCAGAAAGATCTGTTACCATCTCCAAAAATATCTCCAAAACTCAAGGACAATTTTCAGGTCCCAACACCTAAGAATTCAGATAATTAACATTTTCTTGACTGAACTTGGAAGTACTAAAGAGCTAGGCAATATTAACTTGAAAAATTACCTTTTAGCCTATTTATTTCTATCGAGTTGCACCCAAAGAATTGATTTATGAGGTCCAAATGTTTTGTCCTTGTTAAGCACTAGTTGACAGAGGAAGGATGTCCACTTGCCAAAGGATAGTAGTTAGCTGCAGACTTCAGAGTCCTGGAAGACCTTCAAAATCATGACCTCTAACTGGAGGTGAGAAAAATTTACCCCCTGTGAAAGAAGGTGCTAACTTTAGATTCACAGAAGAGTATTAAACTAAATTTGACCCAGGGAAGTGTCCACATTTGATTCCTTATGAAATGAATTGTAACCTAACTTACTGTGAGCTGATGGAGAGCCTAGTTTAGGAGTATACTCCTGTGACAAGGAGCTAAGCTCAGCCAGTCAGAGCGGCCCAGCTTCAGTTGTTCCGGGCAGCCATCTGATTCAAGTAAGTACAGACTAAGCTGTTGCTCACTAAGCTGTCTCAGCACCTCACTTCTGCTTTCCTCTTTTATTTTTTTATTAGTACATGTTTACAGTACATAATGATTCCTTTCATCAGAAGGTCTTGGCACATGTATACAATTTTTTTGATCCCCTTCTTCCTTCCCTCCCCACTCCTTCCCATCTCTTGGTTCACTTCCTTTTTTGCAAAAGACCTATCTCCCTATTTCCTATTATCTATCTTTTATTTTGCTCTTCATTTATATTTTGGGTTTCTGGTATAAGAGAAACCGTGTGGTATTTAAGCTTTTGGTCTGATTTATTTCATTTCTGCTTTCTATCCATGCAGACTGCCTGGCCCCTTTGCAGGCCAGAGTGCTTAGAACCTTCTCTGGCTCTGAGTCACAAATCATGATTAGCTCAGTTAAAGTTTCGTTTAAATTTGTAAAATTTAACTTATCATTTAATTTATCTGAGGTTTTTTTTTTTTTAAACAAAGGGAATCAGCAGAAAAGTGGCAAGTATAAGTAGGAGACAGAGGTGTACACGGGACCTGTAAAGGTGACCATGTGATCTGGGAATGAAGACCCGTCAGCATGGTGTGAGGACTGCCCTGGGGCAGCTGTGCGGGCTGTCACTCAGGAGGTCAGGCGTGGCTCCTTCCGGCATGTGCTGCCTTAGGGAGTTGCTGGTTCCGGTCTAAGTAGGAGCAGACCTGTAACCTTGTTGTCTCATGTTCTCTGTGTGCACTACCTACCTAAACACTGGTAAGCTGCATGACAGACAGTTTCGACCCAGGTGCCTGATCGTGCCTCTGGGAATGAGGGAATTAAGCTACCGAAGTTGCCATTCTAAAGCTCTGTCCTTTGGCTGGCAAGCTACCAAAGTGCAGTCCGGCCAAGCTGTACTTTGGGTTCTCGTGTCTTTGCTGAGAAAGACAAAAGGTGATAAGTCAATAGGTAACTTCTCTGTATTGTGCTAAGGACAACTGTTCCTGAAAATAAGGAAGAAAGAAATAAAAGCAGGTAACTAATGAAAGAGAACTTTATAGCTCAGACTGGAACTGAGGTTGGTGGCCCTGGCGGCGTGCCTACTTGTAGAGAGAGAGAATCATTGTGATCAGGAAATTTGATTTCAAGTCTGAATGGACCAGTAAGTCTTCTTCTGTACGAGCTGGTCACTGTGGGTCTATAGATCAGTGACATTGGCCCGGAGCTTCTCAGAATGCCTTTCTGGCTGCACCATTTGTGTGTGTGTGTGTGTGTGTGTGTGTGTGTGTGAATGCATGGTCATTTTTCAGTGTTTCTGGGGACCTTTGGGACCTCTTTTTTAAAAATTTTATATTAATGGTACATTTTAGATGTCCACAGTGATAGCATTCATCACAGGGGATTTGTACCTGTACATGATATATCTTGTTGCTGCTTTTTGCCCTGTTCCCTTCCCCTCCCTCCACCCCCTCCTCCCTCCTTATTTACAAAAGCTTTGTTTCCATTTTTTCCTTTTATTCCTTGTTTCTCTTGTCCCTCTGTTCCTTCCCCTCCCCCCATTCCCCTTCCCATTTGAACACTTTCTTCCCTTTCCCAATATAATACATTTTAGTCTTTATTTATATTTTCAGTTTCTCACACCAGAGAAACAATGCGGTATATAAACATGTGTGTCCAATTTATTTCACTTAGGAGTATGGTTTCAAGATGCATCCATTTACCTCGAAATATCTCCAGCTCATCATTCTTTATGGCACAGTAGTACTCCATTGTATAAAAAAATTTCTTTATCCATTCCTTGGTTGATAGGCATTTGGGCTGTTTTGGACATCTCTTTAATGTGCTAGTCCCATGCTGAATTGGTGATCTTTTGAAAAGCTTCTCTGCTGATGTTCATCCTTTAACACAGAAATAAAGGCTGTCTAACTCCACAGTGACAACCCCAGTGGCGTACATGTCATCTTACCAAGGACATGATGGGAAGCCTTTATTCACTCTGTGGAAAAATACCACATCCGTGTACATCAGGGCAATGGGCAGAATTGCGTGACCTTGTGTATAAGATGGAAGAGTGCCCAGGAGTGGTGTAGGAACCTGGGTTAGAGGGAGAAAGGTTAGATAGAAGAGAAGATGAAGTGTTGGAATTTGGGTGAGAGAAAGGGCAATGGTTTAGGGAAAGATGTGTGGATTCTGCTAATGGACCTTTCACTGCTTGGGTTTGCAGCCTTCAAAGCCTCTCCCAGTAGGTCAGCCCGGCTCAAAGTACCCCGTGTCCATGTAAGAAAGGTCACTTTTCAGATGCAGTTGTAATTTTTATTACTGCTTTTTTTTTTTTTTTTTTTGCCACAGTGCTTGCGGCTGCTCAAAAGAGCAATTTCTGTCTCTGCTGCTGCTACTCCAGGAAGCTCGTTTAGGATATGTTTCCTGTCAAAGAAGTTATTCTTAATGACTCTCATATTATAGAAAAATGTGACATTGAGAACATCTTGGCAGGGTGTATGCCATGCTTAGGAGCAGCAGGGCACAGGGGGCAGCTGCCTGCAGAGCCTGCTATTTCCTATTTGTTGTGCTCAAGAGAGCAGCTGCCAGCTTTTAGCACCCTGTTGAGTGAGCCTGGATGTCAGACTGCCTTTACTACTCCCTAAGCCAGACCCACCAGATGCGTTTTACTGTGGCGTGCATGTCAGACTCTGGGGGCTGCTCCCCAGACATGTTGTCAGTTTCTATCTCGTTTATGTTTCAGCAAAGCTCCGAGAGGCAGCCCTGCTGTCAGTAATGGGCATGATATGAAATACTGCTTACCGTACCCTTCTACTTACTGTTTGTCCCTGGGCATCTGGTGCCTTAACTAACTTGAGACTTGGATGAAAAATACTGCCTTGTGGGCTTTTTCGAGGGCACTAATGCTTCTTTTAAAGCAGAGGCCAGAAGTTCTGTCCTCCAAACCTACTTCAGGATGTAAGAACTGGAAAGAAATAGCCAGTAAAAAACAAAAGCCTTTCCTTTCATCTGAAGGCTCCAAGATGGCAGCTGCCCGGGGAAAGGAGGGTTAACATTCCATTCTGTCTGCATCTCTGCAGGACCTTGGGGGTCTCTGATATTTACTCTTTCCATCTCATTTATTTGCCAGAACTTTGCACATCTCTTAGCATGGCTGTCCACTTTCAGGACCTTGGTACATGGAACTTTCATCCCCTTTTGTAGTACACTCTGATAATCTAGCCTGAAATGGTTTCTTTACACGAAAGGGACTAGTGTACAGAAGAAAATGAGAAGGAATGAAAAAATACTGTTGTATGGTAGGAAGGTGGTCAGTGTTCCCAACGGCTGACTCTGACACAAACATACTTTGTTCCCTGGTCCCTCGCTGGCCCGTGAGCTTGGCGTTGCAGCTGCTTTTCGAACTGGGACAGCAGCAGGGAGACACGCAGGCCCTGCGGACTGTGGCTGCCACGGGGGTCAGCTGTGTGTGGACGTGTGGTGTGGGGAAAGCACCTCTGAGGTCTGCGGTGTGCTATTTGTAGGGAGGACAGAAAACATTCCCTGTCTTGATTATCTTTGTTTTATGTATTTTTCACTACTTTTCTGTTCCAGACAAAGCCTAGTGCCTCCTTTTGCTCAGCTTCTTTCATAGGCCATAATGTTGATTTCCAACATAAATGATATGATCAAGCCAGATTTGATCTTATTTTTCTTTTTAAAAAAAAAGGATTATCAATTCAGACTTTATCTTATTTTCCTTTCAAAAAAAAATTCCTCATTTCACAAATATGGTAGAGCTGCATAAATCCCAGGATATAAATGTTGATCTGACGGCTTTTAAACAGTCTAGACTAGTCCATTGTTACTATAATTTTATTCACATAGATCAAGTAACCACATGATAAGTTTGATAGGAATTGGCTGACTGGGGAGTTGGTGTAGAGTGTCTGGCAGAAGAAACCTGGGCTTTTCTGTCCCAGCCAGCCCAGCATGTCTTAGCTAATAACAGTAGTGCTGACTGCTATTTATTTATCATAACCTGAGTCTTTTCATGCAACGTTGCATTTAGTCTTTTCAGCACCTCTGTTAAGTAGATATTGTTGTCTTTATTTTCCTAGTGGGAAAACTAAATCTCAGATAGGTTTTTTTTTTGGTTTTTTTTTTTTTTTTTTTGGTGGTGCTGGGGATCGAACTCAGGCCCTTGTGCTTGCAAGGCAAGCACTCTAATCACTGAGCTAAATCCCCAGCCCCTCAGGTAGATTTTTTAAATGGGTGTATAGCAGAGGTCGGCAAACTTTTTCTGTGCAAGACTAGAAAGTAAGTATTTTATGTTTTTTGGCTAACCCATCTCTGTCGCAGCTACTCATCTTTGCTATTATAATGCTAGAGATGCCATAGAAAATACAGTAACAAATGGGTGACCCCATTGTAAACTTTTCTTATAGACACTGATGTTTGAATTTCATATGATTTTCAATGTTGCAAGATACTATCCTTTTTTTTTTTTTCCCTAGTACTGGGGATTGGACTCAGAGCCTTTACACTGAGCTACATTCTCAGACCTTTTTAAATTTTTTATTTTGAGGCAGAGTCTTACTAAATTACTAAATTGCCCAGGTGGGGCTCAAATTTGCCATCCTCCAGCCTCAGGCTCCCAGACTGCTGGGATTAGAGGTAGTCCCCTCCACACCCAGCTTTTTCATAATGCTGACAAGCATAAAAATTCTCTTCTTGCAGGGTATACATGAATACAGGTATGGTAGTTAATTGTGGTGTTAGCTTGAATAAGAACACCTAAAGGATTAGTTCAGCACAGTTCTGGGTGTGTCTGGAGATTGACTTGCCAAAGAGGGAAACCCATCCTGGATCAACTAATAGTCTTGTAACCTGTATGCAATAAAAGGGAAAGAAGAAGGAAATCTCACTTCTGCTTCTTGGGAGGCGCTCCAGTCTTTGCCATTGCCCTTGGACATCCATCTCCAGGCGTCCAGTGCAGACTCTTCAGCCTTCCTGTGCACAGTTTCTAGGCTTCCAGTGCAAATTCTTCAGCCTCCTAATGCAAGATCCTTCAGCTTATGTACTTGCACCACACTCTGCAGTGAACTCCAGGCCTTTGACTTTTACCTGAATCCTCCAGCTTTCCAGAGTGCAGGGACCCTTTTGTATTCTTCCACATCTGACTCTGTAGGGAGCCATTGTGAGCCTACCTTATAAATCCCTTATATATCATATATTCTGTTCCTCTAATGGACCCTAATTGATACAGTGGGCAATGATTTGGATTTGCCAACCTCTGACCTAAAGGATGAGAGTATGCAGGGCAAGAGGGAGGGGTTGGTAAGAAGAATAATCATACAAGAAGGGAAAGTCTGAGAACAAGAAGTATTTGAGGAAGCACAATAAATGCATTACTACATGGGAAGATATGGCAGAATGGTGAAGGAAGAGGAGAAAGCAGGACATTTGAGGATTTTTGACTTTGTCCTGAGAGCAATGGGAAACCACTAAAAGTTTTAAGCAAAGGAATCACAGGTGCCGTGTGCATTTTTAAAAAGATCACTGATTAATGAGTGGAGAGTGGATCTCAGAGGTAAGAATGGGAGCAGATTTTGAACCATCTTTTCCTTTGTGTTCCCCATTTCTCCATTTCATATTTTAGATGAGATCTGTCCTAAAAACTTGACACCTAACCTTTTCTCCATCAAAAGAAACCTACACACCCCCACATGTACAAATTTAATGCTCGGAGTGTCTCTGCACCTCTTAAATGACTTACGCAGACATCCTGAAGGAGCAACAAGCCCTCTTTCCCTTGTTTTCAGCCTCTTGAGTCAAGACTGTTTGCTGATGCATTTCCTGCTGTTTGGATGGATCAAACCTACTCAGTCTATAATTCTGGAGAGAAGCAGTTAGAGGCCTTCTAGTAGAAAGTGTGGTCAGGAGACCAGGAAAGGACTGTGAATGTGTATTCAGGTTACTCAGAAAATTTATGCAGGTGTAAGACACGCATGTCAAAGTGGCCACAAGACAGTTGAGTAGGAGACGGATGGATGTAACTCCATGCTTACTGCTAGAAACAAAAAGGATAAGGAGGGGAAAGTCGGTACTTGTCTGTTCTTTCACTGATTGCTTTCCCTCATTCTTCCACTGCCTGAGACTAAGCCCCCTCGAGCTTTGCTGACATCATCACTAGGGTCTATATGATGGTTGATTTGCCATACCTGATTACTTCTTTTCCTATTTCTAATCATTTTATAACATACATTCTGACTCTTCCCTTTTTATTTCCCCGGGAAAATATAATGAATAAAGACTCACTGATACCAAAAAAAAAAAAAAAAAAAAAAAATGGAAGCAGAAAAACCAGTCAGGAGACCTGAGAAGTGGTCCAGGCAGGTGATGCTGGTGCCATTCCTACAACTGTGTTTTCAGGTAGTTATGGTCAGTTTTGCAGATGAGAAAAATGGTGCTGAAATCATGGCCTAAAGACAGAGCAAGTGGAAGCAGAGCAAAGAGGAAGACGCTGGCCTTCTGACTTCAGTCCAGGGTCTTATTCTATATGATATGGAGTTCTTAATACTCTGCTTTGGAGATTATCTTTAGCCTGCTCTACCACTTGTCTCTGAACTGTGCCCCTGAATGCTCCTTGGCCTGTGTCACAGTTCCCGGAGATTGTGGAAATGCTTGTAAATGAGGGTAGTGCTTCTTAAGTTTGCATTGTTAATTTTCATTTCCTGAGGAATTTCCTTTCCATTATTTTATCATTGAGAAAAAGAGTTTCATGTTCAAATAATAAAAAGGCCAAAGATGATACTGTGGTAATGGTTTTATATTATTTCTGTGCAGGCATTGGAAAGGTGGCTGAATGCTCACTTAAAGTAAAGGTCAACTTTCCTTGTAATTTGTGTCTTTCCCAGATCAGAGGTGGCATGCTCTTTTCTGCCTTTGGAGGGGCGGTTTGTCTGACTGGGCCTCAGAGTCACACTCTGCTTTCTGACACTGGCGGGTGTCTGTGGATCTCATCACTCATCCTTTGAACAGTGTATGTTGAGGGATTCGAATCTCTTTCTCTGGGGTCCAGGTCTGGGGACAGGGGAGATGAAGGAAAGGAGAGACTCATGACTGGGGAAAAGGTTGATGATGATTTTATCTTAGATATCCCAGGAATTATGCCTCACAGGCAGTTGTGGATGACTCTGACCCACAGTGCCATGGGACAAGTGGCACTTCAAAAAGCCTTTGTGGGGTAAGTGCAATGGTAGCGACTGCCTGGTGAATCTTAGTTTTGCCTGGTGTTTCACTTAGATTTCCCCTTGTATTACTGCTGTTTGTCTACTTGTCCATTTCCTCATTGCAAAGGAAGGCCTTGTAGGGCCTGGTCTGTGTTTCAGGTGTCTCTGCCCACCCCACAGAGGGAGAGCTTACACACAGTAGCTATACAATAATTGGATGCAGACTGTGTTGACGTATCTTTTGGAATCCCAGCTGCCCAGTGCAACACCTTCCAAAGAAGTCAGAATTTTGTATTCCAGAATAATCACCATTAACAAAGATTACACTTGGGAAATCCTGAAAATATGGCAAATTTGAAGAGTAAGCACTGAGCATAGGGGGCCCTTTTCTGAGGCTCTTGTTCCATTGTGCAACTTTGACCATCCACGTCTCTTTGCTTCACTCCATTTTGTGATACTTAGGCTGCATGTCTTTAATGATATGTAATAGATGTGGACCGAGTTAGTTGGTTGTTGACACTGACTTTACTTAGTTTTTGTAGGTGATTTATATGCACAGATATGTGTAGCATGACTGAAGTTGTGCCTTCAGAGATTTTGACATAATTTCTCTCTCCTTCTCTTCTTTCTATCATTAGTTATTGAACATTGGTTATGTGCTGGGCATTGAAGCAAGTTCACAAAAAAAGATGTAGTGTCTTATTTCAAATATATCTCAGACTAGTGAAGGGATGAAAAGAATTAATGGCCACATGGTGTGAGGTGTGGCGCCTGCTGAGAACCTCTTCCTGACCCAGAGGGTAGGACCTCCTTGAGGCTTTTGTTTCTGAATTCCCAAATGTGGTCAAGAGTAATTAGAGTAACTGTGTAGTTGTGAATGAATTAACAGGTTTCGCACTTGCCTTTCTCCATTTGTGCAGGGTAGAGATGTCTGCCGAGAGGTTAATTTCTAACAGAACCTTCCAGCAATCTGTATCTAATTCTGACTACACTTGGGAATATGAGTACTATGAGATTGGACCAGTTTCCTTCGAAGGACTGAAGGCTCATAAATGTAAGTCTTACCCAGCTCCCCACTGATTACTTCAGTGATTACTTCTTTTGAACCTTCTGTCTTCTTACTGAACTCTGTCTTCTACCTCTAAAACCTCATAACACATCCCTTCCACACACAGACTAATCAGGGACTGTATATGTGGGGACCTTGGTGATTCTGATTGATGAAAAAAATTAAAAGATTCTTTAGAGGGAGAGTGTGAAGCAGTGTCAATCTCAGACAGTGCTTTTTCTTAGTATTATCTATCCCAGCTCTCCCAAACTGTGAATGCGTGAAGAACCAAAAATGTGTACAAAAATAGAATCTAGAATTATTATTTAAAGAATCTTCTTTTGTAATACATAGTCAATAGCATCATTTAAATTCAGTTGGTTTTCTGGAGCTATGGAGAGCAGTCTATATGTTTTCATAGTAAGAGACAAGAATAGCTTGCCGCTATTCCGTGTTATAGGGATTGATTCTGTGTCCTGTTATGGAGGGTGATTAATGATTCAGCACAGAGCAAGGAAACACAATTCTGTGAAATATTACAATTCAACTGCTGTCTTAACTGGATGCTGCCAGCATGAACATCCTTGCTTCGTTATGTAGGTAGGCTTGAACTGCTGGCCACTCCTGCCTTGGCTGTCTCATAAACATCCCTGAGATGTTTGGTTGTTTTATATTGAGTATGTACAGCTCTGCAAAAATTTTAAGTTCTAATTGTCCAGACTGACAGGACACATTGGGAAGTATAAGAGGGATTAGAATCAGAGATAGAAATATAGCAAAGGAAGTGCCTTCATAATCATTTCTAGAATATTATTTCCTGGTTGTTTCCACTCTACCCTGTCTTGGCATTCACGATGCTTTGCACCCGTTTGTTGCTCCCATTCGTTTCAGGTGGGGCTTTCTGTTTTTGTTCCCTGTCTATTTTTGTTCCTTAACTAAATCATATATCTTTTCCCCTGAAGTAATAACTAAATACTTTCATTCATCCCTTTATTGATGGCTTCTTAGTATTTAAGGGAAGAAAAAGTACACAAACCCATTCAGATATACTGTCACTGATGGAAGGGTCTTGTAGTCTGTGTGTAAAATCATCCTAAATTCACTTAAGTTACTTAATCTGTTCTTTTTCTGGGATAACCTTTAGGTAAGGGTGCCTGCTAGCTATAAATTATAGTGACAGTCAAAATGACAAGATCATCTGCCATTTTGTTCCCAGAATTGTGACCTTTTGCATCAACTTTATTTTTTGGTCAATTTGATCTTGTCTCTTTTCCTTGAATCAGGGGCATAGAAGACAGGTCTGATCTTATAATTTTGGTTGGTATGTCTCCAGAAACAACTGAGGAAAATATTTTGTGAACATATTATATTCTGGAAATGATTGTAGCTTTAAAAAAAATCCTGCAAAATGCAGGCAGTGCTGTAATATATTATGTACTTACTTTAACAATTATACTACTGATGAGGATTGCTTTGGTTTTGACATTCACATCATGAAAATACAGAAATGCCCACGGTAGTACTTACTGTTCTGATGTCACAGAACTGATGTAAGTAGATGTTCTTAGTGTCAGGGACCTGACAATATGAGACGTAGAGAAGAACAAAAAATAAAACTCCAGATATACAGGAAAGTGAAAAGATTAAGACAACTATTGTAATGTGTACATTGGTATAGTCTCTTCCATTTAAAACTCCATTATTCTAATCTTCAAAGGCAGCATATTGTTTTGCGCATAATGTATCAGAAGTGGACACGTATCTGACATGCATTTGGAATCAGCAGGGTGGAAATCCATTCGTTCATTCCTTTAATGCTTTTATTGAGCACCTGTTTTATGCAACACTATTTTAAACACTGGAGATACAACAGTGAACTGAAAAGATGAAAACACCTTCTTTATATGGAGCTTGTGGGGCTGGGGATTTAGCTCAGCGTTAGAGTGCTTGCCTTGCAAGGACAAGGCCCTGAGTTCAATCCCCAGCACCAAAAAAACCCCCACAAAAACAAACAAACAAACAAACAAACAAAAAAACTAACTTATATGGAGCTTGTATTCTAGTGAAAGAGATAATAGATAAGCTAAATATGTCAGATGGTGACAAGCCTTAGGGAATGAGGTTGTGGGGTGTGGAAGTGTGTGTGTTGTATATCTATCTATATCTATATATAGCATAGCCTTGGAAAGGCCTTGCTGAAGAGGAGAAATTTGAGAAGAGCCCTAAAGAAAGTATGAGATTAAGCCATAAAATATCTGAGGGAAGGACACTCCAGAAAAAGTTCTGTGGCAGGGGTGAGCTGGATATGTGGGGAATAACACTGAAGCCAGCATGGTGCCAGGAGAGTAAATAAAAAGCAGAGTAACAGTAGGAGAGGTCAGAAAGGTCTGGAGACCAGGGCAAGGGTGCCTGGAAGGTAATGCTAAGAACTTTGACTTTTAGCATGAGAAATCATTTGGGAGTTTGAAACAGAATAATGGCCTTTGCCTTGAGTTTCAGTAGGATTACTCTGCGATTTAAGAATGAAAATGTTGAAATTAGAAGCAGAGATTAGTCAGGAGTCTATTGTTGTAGTCCAGACAGCTAGTGATGGTGGTTTGGACCAAGGTGGAAGCAGTAGAGCAGTGAGAAGTGCATAAATTTTGGATATCTTTAAAAGATATATGACAAGATTTGTCAGTGAAGTGGGAGTGGGTGTAATAAAAATAATAGGGATGCTTTAGAGATTTGTGACCAGAGTAACTGGTAGGATAAAATTGCTGTTGATTGAGATGAGGAAGTGTAAGAAAGAAGCAGGATTTAGAAAGGAACATTAGGAGCTCAGTTTAGGACCTGTTAAATTAAGATACCTATCAGCTATCCAAGACGGCATAGGGGAGAGGTGTGAGGTGAAGGTAGAAATTTGATCATCATCAGCATGTAAATGGTATTTCAGGCTGAGAAGCTGTGTGAGTGAGTCAATTACTCACATTTCAGAGAGAAATCTGAAAAGGTCCCAAGTGCTAAGCGACTTTCTGTTGCTATGACAAAATATCTGAGATAAACAACTGAAAAGAATGAAAGGTTTGTTTTGGCTCATGGTTTAAGAGGCTTTTAGTCCATGGTCATTTGGCCCTGTTGTCTTTAGGCCTGTGGAAAGTCAGTCTCTCATGATGGGAAACACGTGTTGGAAGAAATTGCTTACTTCATGGAAGCCAAAAAGCAAAGGGAAAGAAGGAGGGGCAAGGGTCCCTGTATCTCCTTCAAGGACATGCCCCCAGCGGCCTCACTTCCTTCCACTAGGCCCCACCTCCTAAAGGCTGTACCATCTCCACTAGCACTGCACATTGGTGACCAAGCCTTTAGTACTTGACCTCTGGGGTCAGTTCAGATCCAAACTATAATAGTCCCTCTTAACCCCCAAAGGCTCATGTTGATGTCGTAATGTAATATGCATTTAGTCTACTTCAAGAGTCCCCAAAGTCTCAACAGTTCTAGCAGTTTAGCAAAATCCAAATTCAAAGTCTCCTCCGAGCCTCAAGCCAAACTCTTAGCTGTGAGCCCCTATAAAAAACAAAAAACAAAAACCAAAAAAACCAAAACAGGTTATCTACTTCTAAGATACAATGGCACAGAGTAAACATTCCCGTTCTGGAAGGAGAAGAGTCAGGGTAGAGAATGGAAGGATTGGAATAAAGCAAGGCTGAAACAGGGCAGGGCAAACATCAAATCCTGTAGCTCTGTATCTGGTGTCTGGGGCACATGGGCGTGCCGGGTAAGCTCCGAAGGGGTCAGGTGACCCCACCTCTGCAGTCTCCATGGCTGTAGCCCGCGTGGCCTCTTTCTTCAGCTGGCTGTGTTCGTTGCCTTTGGCTTTCCTCAGCAGATGTTCCACAACCTCGGCATTGCCAACTTCGTGGGGTCTTCACTGCAGCTCTGGTTTTACTCTGGTTCGTACACTGCACTCTCAGGGGTTGCTGGTAGTGACTAATTCTGCCGTAGCACTGCCTGTTCTCCAAGGATTTCTTTTGAAATCTTGTGGGAAGCCCCTGTGACCCCACGATTTGTGCCTTCTGCGTGCCTGCAAACTAGCATCATGTGAACAGTGCCAAAGTCTGCCACTGGCTCAAGTAGTGGCCAGGCCTGCTTGGACCGCGGCTGTAACAATATATGAGTGCCTGGATGTCTGAATATGGAGAATCGAATCCCAGGGAAAGAATTTCCTAGGTGGCATTGTACAGGAAAGGGTGCCCTGAGGCTGTCTTTTCAAACAAAAATCTTTGAGGCTGCAATGAGTATGGTCTTGCTAATTCCTGAGATGCTCTCAAGGAATCATTCTTATCTTCCTGGTGCAAAGCATGTGGCTTCTTTTTAATGGTGCCAGTCCTTTTCACAATTGCACCATCCTTGGCTGCAACTTTCAATGTTTTCCTTTTCTGGAAAAACTGTATGTTTTTCCAGTCTTTATGCTCTGTTTTTTTTTTATGCCTGATTCTCACTGGAACTCTGACTGAAAGCAGCCAGCAGTATCCATATGCAGCCTTCATGTTATGCTGCCTTTTGAAATTTCCTTCGCCAGATAAACTGGTCCATCACCTTTAAACTCATAAGATGAGCTGTATAAGCCCTATGAAATGTCAGGACATGGACGAAATATAAAGTTCTCTTCTGGAATCTAATACAAATGAGCTCTAGTCCAATTCCCAACAGAACCTTATTTTCATCTGAAACTTCATCAGCATAGTCTTAACTGTCCAGGTTCCTATCAGCATTCTGGTTCTGAGTGGCCATCAGAATGGTCTAATAAGCTCTGTGTGTAGCATCCTAGGCCTTTCTTTAGCCCACTCGTCCAGGCGCCTCCCAAAAACTACTTCCACAGGCTTCTGAACCGTAGTGTCGAATATAGTCACAACAACAATCCCATCTCAAGGTGTAATTTTCTGTTAGCTCTCCATCTTATGACAAAATATCTGAGATAAACAAAAGGAAGCAAGACTGTGCCTGGACTTCATACCACAAAACTGACGTTTACACTTTAGGAACGGAAGTCTATGAAGATAGAGCTGTCTCTGATGTCCTGAACTCTCCCTTTCAAATGACATATTAACTCTTGTTTTTTGTACAACTATGAAAGTCATAATTTATTTCTAGAAGAAGGAAGGAGGAGTGGGATGGGGTGATTGCTCGAGTCCTACCTTAGAATGGAAAAGGTAAGACTCGAAGAAAAAGATCATGTCAGCTTTCAGCTGTCTCATTTCATTCCATTCATTAGAGGTCGGGTTAATGGGAGGTATTTTATTATGATATAGTCCATTGAGAGTTCTCCTGGGCACCTTGTTCTACTGCCTTACTGTAGTTGGTCTCCAAGTAGCTCAGTGTCTAGACAGGAAAGTGTAGGACCTGTCTGAAAGGTGTGGCTCTGGTAGGACCCACCTAAAAGGCTTCTCTTGATATCGCTAACCATCTGGCCTCACTGGAGCCTCTCTCTGTGTACACCTCTATTTTGATGTCTTCCCAACAGGGGCTGCTTTTGGGAAGATCAGTGCCTTTGCGTGAAACTTGGCATGTAAATAAAATCTCAAGGGATTTTGGATATTCCTGGTATGAGATGGGAATTTCCATTGTTCCTTGTAAGGAACACAAGGTAAGAAAGTGTCCTGAGGCTGGGTCATGGGGCCGATGGCGTGGTTGAGGGGAAGCTCATGGAAATAATTTGAAAAAGCTGAATTTCATTTGAAGGGGAATGTGAATAAGTAGAGCTTACTGTTGTGGGAACATACTGTTTAGAGCATACTCTTGTGGGAAATGTAGATACCACATTATCAAGGACACATTTGGAAATACCGCTGGGTAAGGACAATTCCCCAAAATGACCCTCTTCCTCCCCACTCTGCTTCCCCCACTTAGACCTCTCATGACTTTTCTGAGGCTGTGAGTCTCCCAAACCCCACCTTTTCTGCATTTCGATCAGTTGCCTGGCTCACAAGAGGGGCAAGGGGAGGGAACTTGCCTAGGTTAAAGGCATCCTCTTTTGTCTCTGACCATCTTTTGACCGGAGCTATGAGGGCACACTAGGGGTCTACCCAACATGAGCAGTGTGAAAGAAGTTCTGAGACCACCTTCCTAGTATGCATATTAGAAGGATGTCAGTCATCACAGCAAGACCAAAGTATAAATTGAGAATTTAAACATTGGTGTATAATTTTAGAATCTGCTTTTGCTGTGTAATGGTTGGTAAAGTACAGTATGTAGAACTGTGATTGTTTTTCATAGCCTAGATAATTGAGATTTTATTGTCCCATGTTAGTTGAATTTGAGTACATATGTGTTTTGCTACTTTATGTCTCATTTTTACCACGTTAAAAGGCAGAGTCTATAATTGTTACTTCTTGGGCATTTATGGTTAAGGCCCTAGGAAAGATGCATTAATTTTGTGTCCAGAGTTCTTAATAAATGCTGTTAGTTTCTAGGCAACAATATATAGGATGGAAGTATGAATTACGCAGAAGAAATTATTAATCTGATAGTTTCACTTAAGAAAATGTGGTACATATACTTAGTTTAATCAGAATAATACTCTGCAAATAAGCACATTTGCTCTATAAGCTGCAGTTACTTATTTTTTCAAAACCCTAATCATCCTCACTGTATTCTCATGTAGGTAAACTTTTTAGTATAGATCAAAAAATGCAAAATGACTCAACTCATTTGCCATCGAGATTTTATGCCATCATATGCCAGGTTCTGTAGATGATCTAGTCTAATCCTTGTCCTAAGGAGCATAGACAGATGCACCTTAATTTATAGTGAGGCCATATCCCAGTGAGCCCATAATATCATAAGCTTAAAATGCACTTAGTACACCTAACCGACCAAACACCATAACAAGTCAACACAGTACACTGTGGAGGAGCTGTCATTCCCCGCCAGATTGTGTGAATGACTGGGAGCTGCTGCTCTCATTAAGAGAGAGTACTGCATCACAGACACTAGTCCAAGATCAAAATTCATAACTCAAAGTATCGTTTCTGCTGAATGCACATCCCTCTCATACTGTTGTAAAACGAAATAACTGTAAGTTGAACCACCGTAAATCGTGATCCATCTGTACTTGTGACTATCACTCAAGACAGGATTGAGGAATGGCCTGTTTAGAGAACCAGAGATGAAAGTGGGGCTCCGAGGAAGGAGAAAGCACATGAGTTAGGGGAATAAGCTGATGTATTGTAAAGGGAGTGGTGTCCATGATGGACTTCGAAGGATAGATGGACTTTCCTCAGCTCCAAGTGGCCAAAGTTATTTCAGTCAGGGAGAGATTGGGCCCCTATAAAGGTGCAGGTGTGAGAAAGCTGTGGCCACAAAGTAAGGTAAATACAAGGACACAGTGTCCGTGTTCAGTTAGAAACAAGTGGGATTAAAGTAGGGGTAAATTAGAAGAAAGAGGTGATATTTCTGGCGATAAAAAGCAGTACCTGTGTTCTAGGCTACCAGACATTGTATAATGGGTCCACATATGGAGAGTCAATCTGGGAAACTAGGTTAGGTCTATCTTTATTGAAGGCCCCTTCATAAAATAGCAAGATCATGAGAGCTGTGATAAAGCAGGTTTATAGACGTGACGTACAAAGACAGGCAAGAGGGAAGGGGAGAACTTCAGAGTCGATTTGTATGTTCTTTGCAAGAAATGACGTGTACTTGAATTCAGCATAGGTGAAAATACACAGTTGGATTGACTGGAACCGATTCATTTTTAACTTCATGTAGGAATCTTCGAAGTAGCACGTTTTCTAATTCAAGATGGCAAAACAGAATTTAGGTGACCTGCATTTTGTCCTGGATCCTTCACTGAGATGTGGAAACCAAGAGTCCGTGAGGCCTAAGCCTCTGTTTTATCTGGGGCAGAATTCAGGGGCAACAGACTCTTCCCTCTTTCTCCTTTTCTGCAATGAGGTTGCTGACATCTTCTCATGTTTCATGTACCAAGGCATCTCCAAATGACTCAAATTTCTGGATCATTTACCTATTAAACTTTGGTGAAATACTAATCCTATGGTTAACTCTCTTACAGACTCCATCGTGATTGGATTTTGGGTTGGTCTTGCAGTCTTCGTGATTTTCATGTTTTTTGTGCTGACCTTGCTGACCAAGACAGGCGCCCCCCATCAGGAGTAAGTTGGGTTGTTTCCGAATGTCTGTTATGCGCACGGGGAACGCAAGAACCAGAATCAAGTACGCAGGGCTGGGATCGCTTCTAGTGGGTGTGGAGGAGGGGCAGGTTACGGGTTTGATACCTATGTGTGGGGTGGATTCCCACTTTCCTCCTGGCCTTTTGTTCCTTGTTGCCCTTGTAACATTGGGTGTCTTGGTCCTTTCCTGCAGGCTTCATGCTGATCCAGGTCTGATGTTTATACTGAAATGTTTGTTAATTGGAATGTATTTTCTTATTAATCTGAAAAGGATTTAGATGCTTTTTAGATTAAAAGCAGTGCAAAAAGCAGTGACAAAGAAGGGTAACTAGTTTTAGAAACTATTTCAAAGAGCAGAGAAATAAAATTGTTACCACTTAGTGATGATAACCATTGAGTTAAACATCAAGTTTCCTTGAAACTAGCATAAAAAAGGAAACTGCAGATTATATAATTCTCATCATCACATCAGAACATTAGTGTGGGCTTTGAACTTGTGAAGGGGATTATTAAACAAAGGGTGTTTGTGAAGGCTGCTTACTGAATGCTAAGTAACAGCAGAGAATATATGCTCAGTTAGGATCCTAAAAACTCAGAAGTGTCTTAGAGGATATATTTTTATACTAATTCTTCAAACAAAAAAAAGCAAAATGTGTTGAACTCCTTATTAGTTGGCCCCATCAGGCAACAGACAGCCTACTCAAATTGGCATAATAACAACTGCTGGTGAGGATATGGGGAAAGGGAACTCCTCTAATGTTGGTGGGAGTGTAAACTAGTACAACCACTATAGAAATCAGTGTGGAGATTGCTCAAAAAACCAAAAATAGAATTTCCATTTGACCTAGCTAACCCCCTTCTAGGTATCATCCCAAAAGAGTTAAAATCAGCATATTACAGGAATACATGCTTACCCATGTTTATAGCAGCACAATTTATAGTAATTAGATCTTGAAAACAGTGTATATATCCATCAACAGATGAATGGATGAGGAAATGTGGTACTTATACATAATAAAGTACTACTCTGCCTTAAAGAAAGATAAACTCGAAGCATATGTAAGTAAATGGGTGCAATTTGAGAGCATAATCTTAAGTGAAATAAGTTGTGTACACAAGATTAAATAGCTCATGGTTTCTCTTATATGAGAAACTCAAAACATATGTATACAAATAAAGAGCAAAATAGAAAATAGATAAATAGGAAGTAAGGAGAAGTTCAAATAATTCCCCAAATTACCTATTCCATTGTTTCAAAAATATTTTAATATATGTGCTAATTTGTTTTATTTATTCCGCTAGTTTCTTTTAGTTCACTGAAAAGAAAGTTTTGTGTTATTATCTGTTTCTTCTTTGTAAGAGAGTATCTTGTCTATGTCATAATCTGAGTAACTGGAGATAATGATACACAGTGTATTAATTGTTATTCTCATTTTATTATGAAATTTTGTTTTTATAAAAGATTAAAAAATGATAAAAAAAAGTTTAAAAGAAAAGAAGAGGCTATTCCCAAGCTGTGGTCAGGGAGAAGGGCAGGGCCCCTGGGCTGCAATGCTAAGGAGCCATTTTAGACCTCACGGGTGATTGGAGAAGCCAGGCTGAAACTCAGGTCAGAGGACACACCTAGTCCAATGTGACTTCTCCAGCAAGCAGCCACAAAATAAAGAATAAGATGTCCTGCTGCCGCCTCCTTCCTGTCTTTCATCATTGCTCCCTGTTGGCTGAACTCAACCAGCAGCCAGAGGCTACACCAAAGTCCAGCTTAGCAGAGCATTTAGCAGAATGGAGCTAATTGAAAGAGACACCGAGGAGAGTAAATGGAAGGAATCTCTCGCAGGTCTCACAGGTTTTTATACCCGATGTCCCTTTCACCCCTTACAGCCTGGCAGCAGCATGCCTTCATGATTGTGTCTCATTGTACTGTCTCTGAGGTGTGTTCAGTTTCTTCAGTCTGCGCCTGGTCTTTAACAAGTGCCTGGGCCCAGGGAACAGTTTTGCCCACTCTTCAGATATGGCCGGTTATCAGGGGCTGGAAAAATCCTTTAAACACAACATTTGAAATTAAATTTTACTAAAGCATGAGGAGACAGGTAGCTGAGAATCTCTTTAACAACCACCAAAAAGACAAATTTTCCCTTTTTCTATGTCCTCAAAAACACATGCATGTGCCTTTGCTTTTTATCATACTAGTCTAGGGAATTTGAAAATATGGCATATGGTTTACAAGAGTAGTAAGAAAAGTAGAGAACAACTCAGATTAGGGCAAATCTTATAGGGTGGTCAGGAAATAATACACCGTTGTCTTCATTTTCCTCAGAGAGGCTGATGGATCTTTGTAGGATTATTGAGGTGGAATTTATGTGACACAGGAGGTAGATGATTCTATGGATGTGACTTCCTGGGTTGGTTAATTTTATGTCAATTTGGATAGGCCACAGTATGTAGATAACTTGGTCAGACATTATTCTAGATGTTTCTGTGAAGATTTTTTTAGATAAAGTTAACATTTAAATCAGTACACTGTGAGTTAAGCAACTTATCTTCCCTAAGGTGGGTGGTCCTTATCTACTCAGTCAAAGGCCGTAATAGAGTAATTCTCCCCAAATGATGAATCCTTCCAGTGGACTAAACTGCATCTCCTCCTGGGTCTCTACCTTGGGCCTATTCTGCAGATTGTGCATCTGTCAGCTTCCACAATCTCATGAGCCAGTTTCTTAAAATCTGCACACATACTGACCAACATATACATATTTTGTTGGTTTTCTTTCTCTGGAGAACCCTAATTATTTCAGTTCCAAAAGGTGTATGTCATGGTGATGTTGGGTAAGTTTGACTTGCATTCACGTATTTCAGTTGGCAGTTTAGTTTTACTACTAGGTGATCTGGTTTTGGTGGCAGATCTGAATGATTCTCAGACACAGAACATGATTAATGGTAACCCTGAATGCTTCAAACAAAGTGAAAGAGAAAATCATCTTATTTTTAATAAAATAATGGGTCAACCCTCAAGGCCACTCTTTAAATGCTTCTGCACGCAGTCTGAGGTGGTTTAAGCCATGGCACTGGGAAGGAATGTGTAAGAGGTTAGGTTATGAGACAGGAACAGTTTCTAGAATCGTAGTATAACCCTACACGGGCCGATTCTTCCTCTAACTTCATGCCTGCTGGGGTTGGCAAGAGGCAGACAGGAGCTTTTCTGTTGAGATCTGTCCTGTCTGTACCCCTCAGCCTCCTGGGTTGATGTGACAGAGGAGGAAAGCACTTGCGGGTGTCAGCCTGCCTGCCTGTTCAGCCCAGAAGAGTGTAGGCACTTGGTTCAGAACTGGCCACACCCAGCTGGTCACCCTGGGTGGGGGAGGGAAGGAAAAGAGAAGCAGATATTCCTGAGCAAAAGGAAAAGAGACGGCAGAGGGAGAAAGACTATTATAAAGCTGACATCACCTTTCTTAAAAAGCTTTCAGGCTTAAGGCACAGCTTTGCTGGGGATTATTTTTTCTGTGGAATATTTGCTGATGTGTGGAAGGGGGGAAAATCTCTTACCCGGTGCTTTATAGACACTGGATAAAGAACCATTTCCTCCTGCCTCTCAGTGAAGGGGCCATTTGCTATCAGTACCGTCTCCTTAGGGCATCGTGGCCCCATTATCATAAATCTGCCAGGGAGAGAGTGATGGGGAGAGCTTGAATTACATTTTTATATTGAATATTGGGGACTTCTTCAAAAATTATCAGCCTCGGACATCATATACTTTAAATATTCTCCTTTTGTAGCTATTTCTAAGTCCTTCTCATCCAGGTAGGGGTGTTTTTCACTTGAGGGCAAATACAGGATTTCTTATGACCTTGTAAAAATGGAAATTACATTTTACCTTGAATTATAATTTACTTAAATATGGCACTCACTGAGGGATGGTATGTGCAACTAGAGCTAACTGCAAGAAAATACCCGTGCTGGAAATCTTTGATAATGACTTGCTGGTAAAGGGCAGACATTGTAAGTGGTCCTAACTGTTGCCCACTGTCAACAAGCAGAATATCTATTTTATATGTCCAGTTTAATCTTTAAGCCTTTGTTCAGGAGTTACTGTTTAATTCCCCATCAGTTAAGAGGTGTTCACTGAGTGCACAGTAACTGCTGGCCTAGGAGCGTGCCGAGGGTAGTTCTAAGGTGGCAGAATGTTCTCTGCCCCATATAGACCATTATCTCCCTGAAATCAGTGTGACCAGTGAAAGTCACCAAAAGGCGTTTCCACTCAGAAAGGACAGGGCTTATTACATAGCCCGAATGTCAGTAGTTACTATTTTCTCATAGCAACTTATGCTTCTACTTTGTCTTTGTTCCCTTTAAATGCTCCTGGAAGTGACTGCTGGAAATACGGGGTGTCCCCTCCCCAGCTGGTCTGCCTATTTTTAATGACTGGGTGAGGACAGTCATTGATATGCAGAGTCTGAGCACAGCAACACATGCTCCATTTGTAAATGCTCTCACAAATCTGGAACATTCCTGGGGGAATAACTCAGAGCATTACCATCCTGGTCCCTCTGGAGATGGAGATTGGTGGAGTCGCTCTTCCAGACGTTAGTGCCTTTCTGTCATAGAAAGATAAATGCGGGGGACTATGCCTTTCACAGTAGTCAGGTCTTTGGAAAAGCCCACAGATAGAACTGTTTAGCATGTCACATTCCCTGAAGCACTCCTTTGAAGGACACAAGGGTGAGCAAAATGTGCAGATGTAGGAGAGAAAAGACCACACATAAATATCTCTGATATGAGACAGAAAAGGATGCACCCTGTAAGAGAAGGTCAGAAGGTCAGGAAAATACAGCAGGATTGCACAGGACAGACAGATTCCTTTCACTAGGAGTTAGAGTCTCCATGGAGGCAGTGGCATTGGACTTAGTGAAAAAGGAACTTGATTCCAGTAGGTGAGTGGAAAGGCTTATTGGGTAGAAGGAAAGCACAAGCAAAGGCACAGAGAGGGTCAGTCAGTTCCGGGGTGGCTGGACTGTAGTAGGGGGAGCAAGGGAACTGGTGGGAGCAGACACTGGAAAGGCCAGGTGATGTGAACGTAGAGGGCAGGAATATCAGGCAGAAGAGTTTAGGAGTTAATGGACAATTGTGAGCGTGAGTGGTATCCTGGGGACTAAGACAATCACTGTATAGGTGTCCAAGGGCTGGAGGCATCCTCCTGTACAAGAATTCCACAGGTACAAAGAATAAAAGACCAAGAGTCAGAACAGTCTGAACAGTATTTATTCTGGGGTTGGAGTGATATAGCAGTCAACAGGTTAAGTCCATACTGAAAATGAGGAGTACAGATTCTCATGTCAGTGGGGAAAACATGGGTTTGAGGTGCTATTGAAATAAACAGGTGTAGTTTTTAAACCTTAGGAAGATGCAGAAGAACTTGCAAACACACTAACTAGATCTTGGTCTCATGATGACACAATGTGGAATAGTGTGAACCTGACAAAAGTAAGTAAAGACACTGAAACTCTTAGTGAATATAAATTTTCTGAGGAATATTCTTTATATTCTTTCTGGATGGTAGTTCTAACATGCTATCATTTGCTAGCTCAGTCAACATCTTCACCTTTCTCGTTCTTTCAGGTGTCTAGTTGTTGAAGCTTGTGGCTTTGGTTTCAATTATAAGCTTAACTAAGGTAGAAGTTAAGATATTGGGGCTTTGAGATTTTTGATTTTTATAGGGTACAGCTAAAGCTGTGGGATGATAGATTGATTTTAAGCTCTTTTACCTGCTGTAATACTTGTAGGTATCATTGAGCAATTATTTTTCCGTATGTCCCTGAATTTGAGAGGATGAGGCCACAGCTGTCCCTCTTCTCTCTGTCATGGGAAAATACATCCTGTGAAGTGGTACCAGGCCATAAGATTGGAAAGACATCCCAGCAGCAGCACACATGTTTCTTCCCTGAAAACTGAAGGCAATATCCAGCTGTAGACTCGTTGCTGCCTGTTTCGTGCTTTTGGTATTCACTGTGTTAAATATTTAAGAATTTTTTTGGTGCGATCCTGAGGGCCAGGCTGTTTTAAGACTGGGGATGTCTTGCCAGGTGTGGTGGTGCACAGCACTTGGGAGTCTGAGGCATTGTGAGCTCAAAGGCTGCCTGAACTGCATAGAGAGACCTGTCTCAGAAAGTCAGAGAGAGAGAGAGGGAGAGAGAGAGAGAGAGAGAGAGAGAGAGAGAGGTGGGGGCAGACTCGGGGCCTCTAGAGAGTAGCATTTCCACTGCTTTTCACACCAATAAATCTAGGAAGTCTCCCCCATAACATCTGAGATGGCCAGTTGTGCAAGGCGCGAGATGCCCACTGGTCCCCAAGCTCCAAGAACCCGCAGGATGAGGCCCTGTGGCAGACTTTGGAGCAGGGTTTGGGGTTATGGGGAGTATTATGGGAAGCAGAGACGGGATGGCTTCTTCTGAGCGTATATAGGTGCAGGAAAAAGGGGCTGATTGGTCTGTTGGACTTCCTGTATCACTGATTCCGAAGTCTACACTCAGGACCAACTATCTCTCCATTAATGTTCATGTGCTTTTGCTTTTAGCTCTTACCTGGGCGGGCCCTTGAACTCATTTCCAACCCTGTAGAAACTGTAGAAGAGGTGTTCTGTCAAGGCAAGGGTTGCTTCAGTTTGTGAAGGTCTCTTCATGAATGCATCATTTATTTAACAGAAGTGTATTAAGCAGCTATTATTTGCCTAGTGTTATTCTAGGTACTCGGCACAGAGACAAGAAACACACAGTACTTGCCCTCAAGAACTTGTAATCTTAATCATGCGCACAGAGAAATAAGGAAATGGGCATGGTATAGAGTGAAAAGACGAATGGAGAAAAATATTCTAACCCAAAATGGAAGAGTCAGGGAGGACTTCTTGCAGAAGGTGGCTCCATAAATAAAAGGGCCAAAAAGAATTAGCCATGTAAGTCCAGTCCCAGTAGGAGCAGAGAAGCTTATTGCAGAATAATCTTGGAGACAGCAATTGTAAAATTTGAACAAAATACAAAAAGAAATCATTAGAGTATATTAGAGAATGAACATAAACAGATTAAAAACTGAAGGGGTTTGGCCCTCAAAAGAAGGAAAATGCACTAGCTTATATCTAAAGTGTTTAGAAAGAGTATAATTAAGACTGCTGGAACTCAAACCATTCCCAGATTCCAGGGCCAAGGAGCTTTGAGAAACAGATTTCTGCTTTCCCTTGGGACCCTCTGAGCCCAACAGCAGACCTGAAGCCCAGCCATATGCAGAGATACAGCTACAACCGCCACCCTTGGTAAGAGTTTTGCGCCCCCAGGGCAGAGCCGGGCAGTGGACACAGAAGCTGTAACCCGTATTACTGTCGTTCAGGCTGGCGTGATGTGCACCAGTGTTTCTGAGCTTCAATATCTGAATGATCCTTGGGAATGCTCCAAAAATACTAACTACTTAGTCTACCTGCAGGGACCGTGAGGTCTCATAAGTCAGGAATTTGCATTTTAAGAAGCACTTCAAATAATTCTGATGCAGCAGATCTAAGAATCCGCTGAGATGTGCCATGTACATGCAGCATATTGGAAGATTCTTCAGCAGAGTGTCTGTCTTTAGGATAATCCAGGAGCTCTCATCTTGAGGCATTTATCTTGAGTGTATTTGCACATGTTCAAAAGTGCTGTCTCTCATTTCTGATGTTTTCCTGCCAGCTCTTAATGGGATACTCAGTAGGTGATGAGTGGAAATATGCTGGCTGCCCTGCATGCAAAAAAAGCCATGAGCCTGCAGGCGAATACGCTGCAATCTTTTGTTTTCATTTTCTTTATAGCCATGTAGAGTCTTCAGAAAAAAGATTCAGAATGAACAGCTTTGTGTCAGACTTTGGAAAACCTCTGGAGCCGGACAAGGTGTTTTCTCGCCAGGGCAACGCAGAGTCTAGATCGCTCTTTCACTGCTACATCAGCGAAGTGGAGCACTTGGACAGGGCCAGAGCTTGTCACCAGACCACAGTCATCGATGGCGACATGCAGCTCCAGGCAGCTGTTGGAGGCAGCAGGAGGGCAGAAGAGGAGCCGGACAGGCTCATGAAGTTCAACATCCCCAACTTTGTGAACACAGACCAGAACTCTTTTGGGGAGGACGAACTTCTGATTTCTGAACCACCTGTAGTTCTGGAAAATAAGCCAGTTTTCCAGAGCTCACACAGAGACCTGGACTGAGGAACATCTCTGTGTCTTTCTGAAGGTGTGAGTTTTGTCTTTATATAGCAAGAAAGCTCCACTCACCGAATTGAGTGCATGTGTGAGGGAGACAGAGAAGAGGGCCTCCCTCGGGATACAGTTGAAGGTTTTTATTGTTGGTGTTTGTTGTGTTTTGTTTGCCTTTTAACATAGTGGTTTTTTTTTTTTTTTAATTTTGGGAAGTATTTGCACTGTCTTCCTCATTGAAAATTTGGCCAAATATGTCAGGACTCTCAAATGAGGATTAGTGTATCACATTCTAATCTGGCCCTGCCACCCTCATGCTCTGCCTTTACAACCTGCTTTGCTTCTGTGGGCTGCAGCAGTTTTGATGGTCAGCGGCGCCCGGAGTGGGTGGTCTCTCCTAGCCTAGGGTTTGGGAATGTATGGCTTTGCAGCCAAGATGTACATATGCAGTACAAACGAGGGCACCGCCACCTGTCTCTCGTTGGATCCCTGAAACTCTATACCTTCAGCTCAAGCCTTAATTAAGCCACACTTCAGTGAGAAGATCTTTACTCACTCAGGACTCATGTAGTCACTGTGGCAAACATTCCTGCTGGGTTTGGCTGAAACAGCTTTTCAGAGGTCTCCAGCTACCTATGCTCAGACCTAGGTGTAGCTCTGTCCCCCTCACAATGAGGATCAATTCATGGTACACCACGTGGCACCTCTTGAGGACCTCTGTCCCCAAGAAATATAGAGAAGGTTGTCATCTGAATAAGAGAGTATCTTCCATGTGTCTCTGTGTTGGTGTATCAGTGTCACACTACTGTGCCATTGGCTTTAGAACAGGAAAAACACTATTTGCCATACTGTCCATTGCAGGCGATGGTCATATGGCTTTGAGCTGAGATGGTCAGTGGGTTTTACATACCACACTAACAGAGTCTCAGAGTGGCCTGACTATGTTAACACGAGAGCATCATAGAGTTAGTTTCACAAAGGACTCAAACCTACACACTGGTATTGGACACAACTTGGTTTTCCATACGCATGGCCAGCTGCTAATCTGGGGCAGGCAATTTTTGTTATGAATTTGTTTACCACCTGTCTGCTTAAGCTACAAAATAAAAGTATATGACTGCACAGGAATTTTCTCTGGCTCTTTGTTTTCAGAATCCAGTTTTTTATTTTTTAAGCTAGTCTGTGTCTGTAATGCCTCTTAACGTCTTTGGGAAGTGCAGACTATCATTTCTGGCATCCTGGTAATCACAACCATGCATGGAATTTTATGGGGAATTATTCCACCAAAGTAAAATCCTCTCCCATAATGTCTTTTAAGAAAAGTATTATTTTTTTTTAAGGAAAGACAGTAGAACAAAGCATGGGATATTTAGTGTCATTTGGATTACTTCGGCAGGGCCTAATGGTGCACCAAGTAATCCCAGCGACCTGGGAGGTTGGGAGGGAGGATCCCGAGTTTGAGGCCAGCCTCAGCGATATGGCAAGACGCTGTCTCAAAAAGGGCAGGGGGTAGAGCTCGGTGTTCCCTGGGTTCAATACCCGCTACATATTTTAAAAAACTACTTAAACAAATTCTTGTAAATAGATACTTGGTATTTTCATGAATATTTTTGTGCAGGAGAACAAGAGCAAGAATGTATACCTGCAAGAACAATAATATTCATACCTACAGTGTGAGAATTATGAGTATTATTCATAATTTACTTAACCAAACATAGATGATGGGCTATTCCTTTATTAAGTTGATAGCTGTTTGAGGTACCTTATTTAGAAGTAGATTTCTTGGAAAACTGAAAGATATTTAAAAGTTTGAAAGTCATGAGTGCAAAAACACTCATGACTATGCTGTGACTTTAATGAACTAAAGGTTAAGAATTATAAAGGGTCCAAAACTGTATTCCTCTTGCAAGGTAGCCTGTCACAGGCTCACGAATACATTTTCTAGACGATTCAAGGTGCCCGATCAGACACCAAGCACTTCATGAGAGCACAGTGCATGCACTTTGGGCATATGTTGGTTTCTCAGTTTGTTTCCTATTGCTATCATGACAAATTATGATACACTTGGTAGCAACAGAAATTTATTCCCTTACAGAGTGCAAATGTCCAACATCAGTCTCATGGGCTAATAACACGGGATGAGCAGAGCCGTGTTCCATCTGGAGGCTCTGGAGAAGAAGGCGTTTTCTTGCCTTTGCCAGCTTCCAGATGTTGTCATACTCCTTGAATCATGGCCACATATCACTATGACATCTTTTACCACTTTCCAGATCTGTCTCTGACTGCCCTGCCTCCCTCTTAGAAGGACTGTGGTGGTTTACATTGGATTACCCGAGAGAATTTCCCATCTCAACATCCTTTGCTTGATCACATTTGTGAAGTCCCTTTGCCATGTAAGGTAACATATTCACAGAGTTCAGGGATTAGGGTGTGGACATATTTGGGAAGCCATTAGCATACCAGTCTTCTTTTGGCCCAAAGGTTCTTGTCCATCCCACATGTAAAATAGATTCACCCCATCCTAGCATACTCCGAAGTCTCAATCTATTATAGTATCAAAGTCCAATATATTATCTAAGTCTTATCAGCTAAAAACTCCCAAATCTCATTACCTTAACCTGTAAGTCAAGAAGTTGAATCCTGTGTATGATCCAACCTGGGGAAAAAGTAATCTCTGCCTGTGGACCTGTAAAATAAGAAAAGAAATTATGTGCTTCCTCAATAAAATGATATGATGAGTGTATGATAATAGTTATAAATATTCTCATTCAAAAAAGAAAAGAAAAAGTCTCCAGTCCCAACCAATTTCAAAATTCAACTGAGAAAATTCTATTGGGTTTCCAGGCCTGGAAATAATCTTCTGTAACTCGTGGCTCCATCTCCTGAGGCTGGAGTTCTGCTTTTGGAATCACCCTTCTTTTGTACTGAAGAGTAGCACGTGTTTTAGCTGAGTAGTTTTACTAGCCTGTTTCCTTCGTGTAGAATTTTGGGAATCTGACAGCCTTCTTTTGTCCTCTGTCCCTTTCAGTTCAAGTTGTAGTGTTACAGTATACTATTTTCATGTATGTTGTGGATCTCCTGAATATATGGCAGGAATTCATTCCATTAGAAAGGAGGTTTTTTTTCACACAATCCCAGAAAAATCTCTCATCCTAGATTTTTCTCAGTTGAAGGAATCATAAGTCATACACCTAATGCTCACAAATAACCCCCGTATGATGGATATTCTAACTTTTGTTCCTTTAAGATTCTAGCAAAGGCTGTTCAGTCACACTCTTTGCTTTCTCTCCAGAGCATGCTTTTCTGCAAATGTTTAATTTTAGGGTATTTTGCAATCTGAATAGTCGGTAATTTCACAAATCATGAGGTCCTGATTCTTTTTCATTTTACAGCTCTTCCTTCAATTTATCTCTTCCCTTTTGACCTTTACTATAAGCAGCAAGAAGGAGCCAGGCTTCATATTTAACGCTTTGTTTGGAAATCTACTTAGCTAAATCTCCCAGTTGTTTATGGATTCTGCTTTCTACATAATGCAGGACACAATTCCCTGAGCTTTCTGCCACTGTGTAAAAAGGATTCCCTTTTCTCTGGTTCCTAATAACATCTTCCTCATTTCCATCTGAACTCTCACCTGCAGTGCCTTTGAAGTCCACATTTCTGTGAAGGGTCAGTTCATGATGATTTAGGTATTCTATAAGACATACTTTTTCACCCTACCAGGTTTATCATTTCCTTCTGAGTCCTCACTAACAGCCATTAACACCTGATCTATTGCTAATCCACTTACAGCATTCTAGCATTCTAAACATTCTGTCATGTGCCTTAAAATTCTTCCAGCCTCTGACTATTGCCCAAATCCACCATTTTAAGTATTTGTTACAACAGCCATAGGATACCAATGTAATTTTCCTGAATCCCAAGTATGATGGTTGTGGAGGGGATTTAGGTGGATGCTGTGCACTCAGTGAGTTGACATCACAACCGAGGAGCCCCAAGCTCAGGTAACCCCACGTTTTGGCAGTGGATTGCCTGATCTTTGCTCGGGAAGGGGACTATGATTTTTATCCTGGCCAGCAGGCAAGCCTGCCCTCTGATACAGAGGGAAACATAATCTCTGTTTTCCAAGGGTATTCTCTCTTCAAAGATCATTTGAGACAAGGCTTTCTGTCTCCATTATTAATGAGACATACGGAAACTGAGAGGTCCTTGGGAAACTATCTCCCAAACATAAAATTACCAAAGAATATATTGCATAAGTCATCTGGGATTTTTAAAGAGACACAACTTTGAAGAAATTGCAAAAAGGATTAAGATGCTTTTTATAAAATGCTAGA
The DNA here is from genome assembly GCA_004026905.1 of Hystrix cristata. Lineage (NCBI taxonomy): Eukaryota > Metazoa > Chordata > Mammalia > Rodentia > Hystricidae > Hystrix > Hystrix cristata. Next base: position 35,329 of record PVJO010000363.1, read on the forward strand.
ATTTCTCTTTCAGAGATGTACAACCATCTCAGGTTCAATTCAGTGGATTTTTTCACAATTAAAGCTGCCAGGATTTTGCTGAAGCCTATACTGTGTACATGAGCTCTTTTATATCTAGTGAAATAGTCTTATTGGTAGGACAATGCTACATCATGCTGAGGTAGGCTAGAAGACATTTTAAAAATATAGGCAAAAAGGAGACAGGATTCAGGATTTTAAAATTGTACTTAAAAGCAACAAAACAAAACAAAAAACTACATCTTGAGAACACCAAAAGTTACAGAAACCTTTTTCCCTTCTAGGCAACTCACTCAAAAAAAAATCCTAAAGGATCAACCTATAAACTCGGATCTAGATTTTCCATTTCCACCTATAAATTGTGCTTCCTCCCTCCTCAGGGAAGCAGCAATATTAATGGAGAGCAGATCTCAACTCCAAACATGGGGAAACGCCATGCACTCTGACATAGCCTGCCATGTGGGTAACCTGACAGACGGGAATATGCATCCTAGATCACCCCTCTTAAAAACACCCCAAAGTCCCCATAAATATATCCAGCTCTGTCTCATAACTCGCATCTCTCTTTCTGGAGGGCCCACACTATTTCTTTGATTGTGTACCTTTTAATTTCTGCTTAATAAAACCCTTCTCATGCCTCTTACTGACTAGTCCTGAAAATTATTTTTCTGTAGTAAGAGTCAGTTAACCTCCAACACTGAATGGTCAGGGTGGGTCAGGTTCCATATCTCAGCTCCAGGAAACTCTTCAAATCCAGTTTGGTGGCAATGCCACCCAGAAATGTTGCACTGTGGGACGAGAAAGTCAGGCATGTAGATGTCTTGGAGGAGGTGACCTTACCCAGACTGGAATCAGAGGTAGAGTTGATAGCCTCTGTTGATTTTTAAGGCAGATACATTTGGAGTATAGAGAAAACATTCTTGTTTTTGTAAGAGTTGGGACTTTTGAATAAATTTTGCTGAAAATTTGTTATCCTGGGCTAAGAGCAAGGCTTGCAAAGTTAATTTACAGCTGTATATCTAGTAAGAGAACTCTAGAGAAATGTGCCCGACTTAGGAGTTCTGTTTACATTTCAAGGGAAAATTAGTTCTAGGGCCTTGGAGATATCTCAGATCATAAAGTCCAGAGATACAGGGGAAATGTATTTACATTTCCAGGATCTTTTCCATCTGCTTTTTATGGAACAAAGGTTTTTCTTCCTTCTATTCTGTGTCTTTCTCCTATATATAAGTAGAGGAACTATTTTTCTCCATTAATCACCTAGGATACATATTTTGTATATTTAGGAGATTTTGTCCAGGTTTCTATTCTGTCATTTCAGGGGTAAGAGTTGGGGTTTGGAGGGTCATGCAGTTATGGTTTGCTTTTTACATGAATAAGGAATTGTGATCTGACCCAGATTGCTTTGAGGGTGCATTCATAATTAGAAAGACGAATATAAAAACTTCAACATAATATTAGACTTCAGTCTAAAACTTGTTTTTTGATAGCAGAATAGGGCCAAGTGTAAGTGTTGGAGAGTTTGTGCACACAACTCTGTCTGAATAATATCCATGGAGCCTAAGAGCTAGCATGGTGAGTTTGGAAGCACCGACCTTTGGTTTTGAGAGACATGTGCGAGGATGAATTGCATTAAATACATAAATCAAAAGACTATTATAACAATAGTGTCTTAGGTCAAGTCACACGGAAGTAGAGCCTGACCTGAGGATTGCTGAAGCGCTTCACTGGGAGGGAGCTAGTGGAGGAAGCAAACTGACTGGGAAGCAGCCCAGGCAGGGGAAAAGCTAGCAGGAGTGACAGCTCACTGAAGACTCACGCTGGTCTCACAGGCAGCTCGATTGAGTCACACCCATCCTGGGCAGGGGCATGACTGTCATGGTAAGATGGAGGGGGCTTCAGCGTTGATCAAGGGCGGTTGTGGGGCAAGGGGGCACTCATCAGCATCAGCAGCCGGGAATGGTGCTGGCTAGTGAAGGAATCTGGAGGGGCCGCTACGGCAGCCACTGCCAACAATGCTGGGCGATGTGCCTTAGTCACTCAGCTGTCTTTGTGCTAGGCTGATCTTTGTAACCCTTCTATGAGAACTCTCACCATAGAGGTCTAAATGATCTTTTTAGTATGTTAAGTAGAGTTACTTCTCTGCTCAAAATCCTGCAGTGGCTTCCACCTCACTCACTGAAGAAGCCAGAGTCTTTACAATGACCTCTAGGGCCTGTGTGATCCGAATCTTCCCAACTTCCATCACAGAAGAGGGAGTGCCAGCAACTTTTGTGCCAGGAGTCTCAGCAAACCAAGAGGGTCTCTGTTGGAGATGGGCCCTTCTTCTGAATCAGTAGTAAAATTCCTTCTCCTCCAGGGAAATGTGGAGTCAGCTGATAGGTTTACTCTTTTGATTTTAAGGTTCCTTTTTTTTTTGGAGCTGAGGATCGAACTCAGGGCCTTGTGCTTGCTAGGCAAGCACTCTGCCACTGAGCTAAATCCCCAACTCCCCTCTTATTTTTGTCATTCGGGAAGTTCTCTTTTCCTCATGCTTAATGTCATTTTTATTGTATTCTATCCAGCATCACTAAGACCTTTACTTGAAAGAGATCTGCATTAATCCATTTCACCATGTTTCCAGAACTGGAAGTGATATAGGAGAAATATAACTCCCAACCTGCTAGAGGTTAGATGTGCCGGGTTTGTGGTTCCACAACATCGAGGGATGAAGTTGTGAACCAAAGGAAGAATTTAGGAGAGCTTTGTTGGAATAAGGAGAGAAGAATAGCTCCTGTATTTCCAGGAGAGGTCCCGAATGAGGTGGCCACCGAGGCCCTTTGTGAGGGGTAATTTATAGAGCAGAGTCACAATAGGGGTCAAACTGCCATCAGCCTATAGGATTGTAAGTATAGCTGCTGAGTTGGTATCAATCCAATAGGGAGACGAGTCACATTGCAGGGGTACATGCAAAGGACAAAGACATTTTGGGGGAGGGACGGATCCGGGTGCTCTGGTCACCCACCTGGGCAACTGCTACCATTCTGGACTTATTGGACCTGGTGGTGCTAATTACAATATAATTTCAAGTTATCGTTTATCCCTCAGGGAGGCAGGTAGGCCTGGCCACGGCATCTTGATCTCAAGGCCTGGCCACCTTCAGATTTGCCTCCAGCCACAGTTCTGATGTCTTTATTTTTGTGCTGACTTCCTTGAGAGCTGAGTCCCTCTCTGACTCGGTCTAATGTAGTTGCCTGTAATAGATCCACACTTACTTCTTCAGTTATAGAATATCTGTTGGGCTCTTAAAAATACATTCTACTGTATTTCTCTGATAAAAATGTTGCCTTGAACATATTAAAAGTAATCATTTTATAGTCCTGTAAAAGACTACATTAACCGTAATACCTAGATCATCTGTGGATTTGCATCTACTATATTAGTCACTGTTTCTTATTCTCATCATCAGTGCCGACCCCACAGTTCTACATATTCCTTCTTATTTGGTAGACATAGTACACAAGAAACCTCTGATGCTATATACATGTTAATCTTCCACGATAGACGTTTCCCCCTTTCCCTGTTATGCGGAGAGACTGAGAAATGGTTTGGGTCACTCCAATTAAGCATTGAGGTGAGTCAGGTCTGCATTGTATTTTTTTAAAAAACTTTGAGGAATACTTGACAAAATAATGTTTACGCACTTAAAGTGCACAATTTAATACATTTTGACACGTTTTTGCTCAAGAAACCATCACCACAATTGCAATAATGAACATATCCAACACTCATAAAAGTTATCCAATGTTCTTTCGTAATCCCTTCCTCCCCATTCCTTCCCCTGAAACCACAGTTCTGTTTTCTGTTGCTGTATATTGGTATGTACTTTCAAGATATGTATATGAATGGAAACTTGCAGCATTATTGATGATTGTCTTTTATTGTATGGATATATTATAATTTGTTTATCCATATATTTGTTGACAAACTTTTGGGTTAGTTATAATTTTGACTATTATAAATGAAACTGCCGTGAGTGTTTATTTACAAGTTTTTGTATGGACTAATTTTTTCTTTTTTAATGCACCAAGAAAAGCAATGTCTGGGTCATATCATAGGTAAGTGGTTCCTTTTTTTTTTAAAGAAACTAAGCAGTCTTCTAACGTGCTATTTTAAATTTTTTAGTGAATTCTGGTTGCTCTAACTTTCTGGCAGATAGGTTATAATGTTAGTATTTAAAATTGTGTACGTTTTTAAATACTCATGCAGAATTATATCGTTGTGGTTTTTCAATTGCATTTCTCTAATGACTAATGATAATTAGTGTCTTTTCATATGCTTATTTTCCGTCTATGGTGAAGTGCCTTTTCACATTTTTGGTTCATTCTATTATTAGGGTTATTGTTTTATTACTGAGTTGTTTTTAGTTTTGGGAGATTTTTGTTTTTGTTTTGGTCCTGGGGATTGAAGTCAAGGTCTTCGCACTAAGCTACATCCCAACCCTTTTAAAATTTTTTTCTTTATTTTGACACAGAGTCTCCCTAAATTGCTAGATTTCCCAGGTTGGGCTCAAATTTTTTATCCATCTGCCTAAGCCTCCCAGAGTGCTGGGATTACAGGTGTGTGCCACCATACCCTACCTATTACTGAGTTTTATGAGTTCTTTATATTCTAGTTATAAATCTTTTATCAGATTTATAATCTGCAAATAATTTCTCTCAACATGTGGCTTTTTCTTTGCTTAACAATTTCTTTGAAGAGCAAATTCTTCACGTTGATGAAGTCCCATCTGTAATTTCTTTTTCTTTTTTTTTTTTCTTTTTAGTAGATTATGGTTTTGGCATTATATCAAAGAAATCTTTGCTGAATCCAAGTCATACAGGTGTAATCCTGCTTTTTAAAGAAGTTTTATTGTTTCAGGTTTTCCATTAAGGTTTACGATATATTTTGAGGGTTTTTTTTTGTTTTTGGTTTTTTGGTTTTTTTTTTGTTTGTTTGTTTCTTTTGGTGCTGGGAATTGAACTCAGGGTGTTGTGCAAAATATGATGTGAAATTGGGTCAAAATTAACTTTTTGTATATGGATATGTAAATTTTTCTAGTACAGTTTGATGAAAAGATCCTTTGTACACTCGTTGCCTTTTCATCTCTATTGAAAATCAGTTGTCCATATATTTCAGTTTGCTTCTGCACATTCTATACTGTTCCATTGTTCTGTTTGTCTAGTTTATACCAATTCCACACGTCTTTATTAATGTAGCTCCATTATAGTAAGACTTCTAACTTTGCTCTTCTTGTTTATAGTTGTTTGGGCTATTTGTTATCCTGTGAACTTATGTAGGAGTTTTAGAACTAGTTTTTAAAAATTCCCTTCCTTACAGTCTGTTCTGCCAAAATTCAGTTCATTTCTTAAGACCTATCTGCATTCTCACTTTCTAAAAATTGCTCGAGATCCCAGGTGAAAAGAATTTCTGTGCTGTTTTCATAATATTCTTATTGCATTTAAAGAATATTTGGCTATATATACACATATCTGATCTTTTCTACTGTACAGTAAATGTCTCAAGATCAGAAATGTTGGCTTGTTCTCACTGTTGAAAGAAATCAGTTTTATTCTTTTGTGCAGTGAGTCTTGCATTAAAAGAGACGCTAGAAAACAACTAGCTCAATTTTTGCAATTGTCAGGGAATCTAACAAATTTAGAATTGTTGATTCTATTTTTTGATATCTCCAAGATCTCCCAGTTTTTATTTTATTGCTTCTGCTGCACTTGAAGAATAATGGGCTAATTCTTTCTCAAATACCCAAACATACTCTAATTGACTTGCGATGATAGTTACATGCAACTGTGTTTTAACCATCTATTTACTGTTAACATCTTCTCTCATTCCTGAACTCTTGGGGGAATGGCATATCCCATCCCTAAAGCTATCAAAGGTATCTGAGTCCCAGACAGCAGTACCTCAATTTAGGCCTAGTGTACTTCCACTGGTCTCCTCTAGCCCTATTCTAGTGTTCCTATAGAAGCCATTACTGTCGTCTCCTTGCCCTCTAAAAGCCTGCTCTCCTCAGGAAGAGATTTTGTCTGGAGTAAAATCATATTTTTCTTAGGTATGAAATTCATCCTACTGATCTGGCAGCGTGGAAATGTGTTTAGCCTGCTTTTTGTAGAATTAAACTGTTCACACTTACTAGGAACAAATACAATGAGGAAATTTGCACCTAAAAACTTAGGAGAACAACTATATATATGAGTAAGAAAATCGGCTTTCCCTTCATACTCAGGCATTATGATGTGACACTCACCTGGAAATGGTCTCCTCTGTGAGCAATTTAACAGTCAGGACACTTTTATTTGCTTTTTTTGTTGTTGTTTTTCTTCCTTATCTTTCCATGTTCATTACATTCAATGAAATTAGGTGAATCTTGTTTAATTGTAGCACAGTACTAATCTTCAGTAAAGCACTATCTTTGTGTAAGGGCTGGTTGACAGTTTGTTAGATGATAGAAGTGTTCTAGGATTTTTGTTCTAAAGTAGACTTTTGGTTGAATGGTTACAGAAGATCTACATTAGAACCACGCCAGTCATTTACTGTCAAGCTTATTATCTGGCGCAGCTTTGTAGTGATTCCCTCTTTCTCGGAACCATGAAAAGCCTTGCTGTCCTCATCTCCACATCATCTTCATCGCTGTAATAGAATCTTAGGGAAATAAGGAGATGGTCCCACCAGGGGTGTATGAGTGTGTGTATGTGTGTATACAAAGACAACTAAAAAGGGAATAGAGGGTGAATATCCCACTTTGAAAAGAATGAGAACCTGCTGTGGTGAGAAAAAGGTGTGGTAGGTGAGAGATGGTCACGGAAAAGGGGAGCGTGTAAGCAAAGGTATTCACCTGTGAAGATATTATTGCACACAGCAAAAGGTCCTTAGCAGATGTAGTTAAATTAAGGACTTTCATATGAGGAGATGAGAAAAAGAGCCTGCATTATCTCGATGGGCCCAATCTAATCCTAGGGGTGGGTCTTTAAGTCAGAGAACTTTTGCCGTCTGAGGTTTGAGTCAGAGGGAGACATGGCTGCGGAAGAGCTCAACGAGAAGCAACGTAGCTGGCCATGGAGAAGGAGAAAGGGACACACAAACCATGGAGTATGAGCAGTCTCTAGACACGATCTGGGTAAGGCAAGGAATCAGATTCTCTACTGGAGCTCGGGAAAAGTACACAGTACTGCCACTAGCTTGATTTTGGCTGGGAAGACCTGTGTAGGAGCTCTGGCCGAGAGAGTTTTAAAGTAGTAAATTTGTGTCAAGTTTGTGGTAATTCGTTAACAGTTGCAATAGAAGACTACATGCAGATGATTTATGTAAGAGATTAGAGGTCTGGTATGGAGTGTGGAAAGGGAGAGTGGGCTCAAACGGAGTAGTGTTTTGAAGGCCAGGGTGAGAATTCTGATGTTTACAGCTGAAAAACAATCAGGTGAAGTGGGAAGGTGGTGTGTGACAAGCAGAGTTTTAGAGGAACTACAGTGCTGTTGCAGACTCTTTGGGGTGATAGGAGCATTGGGGTAGTGGAATCAAGTAAGCCTCTACTGGAAGAGCAAGAAAGAAAATAGTGGCAGGGCATAGTAAAGGAAATGTAGAGCTGCCCTGGCAGGTACAATCACCCCTCAGTGTGTACAGGGAATTGGTTCCAGAGTCCCCTCCCTCCTTGGATTCCAAAATATTTCAGTGCCATGGTCCCTCATATAAAATGTGTAGTACTTGGCTGGTGTGGTGGCACACGTCTATAATGCCAACACTCCGGGAACCTGAGGCACGGAGATCTCAGGTTCAAGCCCAGCCTGATCAAATTAGTGGGACCCTGTCTCAAAATAAAAAAAATTGGAAAAAATGGGAATGTCGCTCAGTGGGAATGTCCTGAGTTCAATCCCCAGTATTGCAAAATGAAAAAGTAGTATTTTCATAAAACCTACACATAGTCCTTTTTATACTTTAAATAACTTATAATACCTACTACAATGTAAGTGCTATATAAATAGTTATTATACTGTATTGTTTAGGAAATCATGACGAGAAAAGTCTGTAGTGTTCAGTACAAATGCAACTTTTTTCTCTAATATTTTTAGTTCGTGGATGTGGAAGCTGTGGATATGGAGGGCTGTCTGTTTAATCATTTTGAAGAAATTGGCTTCGGGTTTGACTCCGTGTTGGAAATGTAAGTGAAAGACCCCTCAAAGTACTACATAAAACTGGCTAATCAGAGACATTGGTTTTAGGGGACGAATAAGAATCAGATTTTAAATATCCTGAGCTTCACGAGGACATGAGTTTATTCTGACAGGAATTAGAAACAGGAGCTGGTGTGCAGGAGAGAAGAAAGAGATGTAGATCTGGTGTTATCCTGTGATCCAGTTGGTAGTGGTAGTTGTGCCCTGAGAGCAGGTGTGATCTCTGGGGGAGAGGAGGGTCATGTTATAGGAGGCCAAGGGACACAGGAATGTGATTACTGTTCCAATCACCTACTGTGTGCGAAAGGCCGTGCTGCTGCGAAGGCCTGATTCCACGCCAGGGGAGTGAGCATTGGCCCTTTCGCACTACAGCTCCTTTCGGTGGTTCCTGGTAATGAGCAGAACAGGAATGAAGACATAAACATGCAAATGGATGATTACACCAGCGGCCCTCAGGCAGTTGGATCATTCCACTCAGTTTTTTCCAGTAAGGAGGCTTTATTTTTCCTTCTTAGGTACAAATTCTTTCCCTCATGACTCTGGTTTTGTCTCCCTCACAAGTTCTTCCCAAAAATTCTTTCCAGATTTTTCTGCAAGCAGAAGTTACACAGAGCACTTATAGTTCTATTTCTGTTATCTCTACCTACACCTGTGTGAGTGTTTTTTCACTGCAATATTAATTCCATAGGGTGGGATCTTGGCGGGGGGGACCAAGAGAGGTTTCAACGCAGGCTGTGTTTTGCTGAGATGAATTTCTTTGGGCAGACTTCCACTTAGTTTTGACTTTTTCACTTTCGTACCTCAGAATGCACACGTTGTAAAATCTTCCTCTCCATTTTTTTGTCTGCTTAGCTACAAAAATTACTCCATTTCTCCTTTACCTGAATTTATTAACAATTCATTCTATGAATAAGCCCAGTGCCCCGTGCTAATAAGCCCAATGCCTTTTGTCCTCCTGTAAATAGATTTTCTCTCTGATTAATACTTTGCTCTCTACAAAATTAATTCTTACAAAGTTAAATTTAAGTGGGAGAGAGGAATGCTTCTCCCTACTTTTACTATTTAGGTGATTGCCACTGAAGCTTTCTACAAACCTAGAGGAAAAATGGGCCTGCTGTGGTTTAGAGTAGGAGGGGATAAAACAGATTACGTAGGACTACAACTAACCCTTTATCAAGTTGGACAGGTGTTAAGAAATACGAGTGTTTTTGATTAAAGACTTTCTTTGGAAAATGAAAGGTGGCTATGAGTGGGTCCAAATGCTGAAATAGAATTCCCAGTAACTTGGAAGGATAAGAAAGCGTGAGAACTTCACTCTTTCCACCATTCACTGCTGAGGAACTTTTTAAAGCAAGGATGCCCACTGAACAGCCAGATGACTACAAAATGTCTATCTTTTTCTGAGTAAGAATATCTGTTGAACACTGTGCCTGTGGATCTTGGACCTAATTAGAGCCCTTAGAATGTGAGAATGGAAGAAGAATCTATTTTTGTCTATTTGCATAGAAACAAAACACAGGATCTGGAACATGGAATAGAATCCCAGTAATAAATCCTGTATTTCTTGGGGTTTATAAATAGAAGCCAGCTACAGAATGCTGGGAGTTCACAAGGAGATTTAATCATAAGTGTCTCTGCACAAAAGCACAAGCCAAAATGAGAGGAGATAACAGAAATGGAAAATAATGAAAATGTTATATCGCATGTACCAGTATACCAAAACAAATAACATTATTCTGTGTTACTGATATGCACCAATAAAAACAAGTGTTGCTTTGAGGTTAAGTTGACAATGACAAATATTTGTCAAGTTCTTCCAGAAAAAATTGCCTTTAAACCCAAGAATCGCAACAGAAATTGATTATTCCTGCAGCCAAAATGGCTTTAGAACTGAGTATAAACTGAATAATTTTGATGTTGGCATAGAAAATATTATCAAAGCAACCCTGGTCAGATCTAAGACCAGTAGCTTATTTACATTAATTCAAATAAAGAATCTTTGGAAATGTTCAAATTCTAGAAGATGGCTAACCTTTCATGGACACAGCTGACAATAGGAGCCCTGATTCTTTCTGATGTTACTGTGAAGGTTTGTACATTTCCAATCAAAAGGAGGACAGTCACAATTGATATCAAAGATTTTATCTTTCACCAAAGAGTACACTAATTCAAATTTGTATTAAGGTGTCTATCTTATCATGAAAATTAATTTTGAGCAGAGTTAAAGTTTATTTTTAACAAACCTGGTTTCTTGTGTTTAGAATTGGACCATTAACTTTTGCATAGAAATATTGAGGCATTTCATGAATAGTTGAACTTGCTTTGTGGTTAAAATACATGTTAATGCGTTACACAGGGAAAAAGGTAGCAAGCTATTCAGCCTAATAAGGGCTTCCTGAAGGGAAGCACTGTGGATGCAGGTGCCCCTGACTTGGTGAGCAGGATGGCATAGAGGGTGTGTCAGGCAGAGCTGTCTAAAGAAACAGAGCCAGTAATACACACGTAGATATGTGAGAGGGGATTTATAGCAGGAGTTGGTTCACATGATTATGAAGGCTGAGAAGCCCCATGATACTGTTTGCAAGCTGGAGAACCAGGGAAGTTAGTGGCATACCTCAGTCCATGTCAAAAGAGGCTGTTGATGCAAGTCCTACAATCTGAAGTTCTCCCCAAACCTGGAGTTCTGCTATCCAACAGCAGGAGAAAATGGTTGTTCCAACTCCAGAGAAGAGTGTGTTAGACTTTCTTTTGCCTTTTGTTCTTCCAGACCCTCCTCAACCATTTAGCTATTACTCTCTTTGTTGGGTGAGTGAGGTTGGATCTTGCTTACTCAGTTTGTCACAGGCCAGGTCTGAGGGTCCCCAAGGCTGAAATAAGGAATTTAACCTACCTATTTAAAATAAGTGTGTAGGGCTAGGGATTTAGCTCAGTGGTTACAGTGCTTGCCTTGGAAGCACAAGGTCCTGAGTTCGATCCCCAGCACCAAAAACAAAACAAAACAAAAAAAGCATTAAAATAAGTGTGTAAGTTTGTTGACTCTTGTCACGGAAAAAGAATTTTTAGGATATGTCAATAAAAAGAAGCATGAGAAGGATTTATTAGAGGAAGACATAGGACACACTCAAGAGTGGAGTGCAGGAACTCAGAAAAATGAGGCATGATCCATGGGTTAGGGCACACGATGAAGGCTGTTATCAACACGGGTGATCTCGGCATACATTCTCACTGTCAGGTCGCAGGGCAAGCCGTCCACACGGGTTTGAAGTGGAGGTAGTTAGACATGCCGTCTCCAGTGCAGCTGCTTTCTGGGCTGAAGGAAATGGCAATCTGCAGGTGAAAAGGGAATGAGCAGACCCATCTGTAGTCGAAAGGGACTTGCCCAGCTTTGCTGTTTGGGGAGAAGGAAAAAAAGTAAATAAATTGGGCTTGTATTCTGAAGCTGCAATTTTTGTTTAAAAGTACGATTATAAATACTCAATTTTTTAATCTTCTTTCTACCTAGTTCTACCTTTATTTCTTCCATCCTACCTCAAATTCACTGATTCAAATGCCAGTCTCTTCTGAAGATAACTTCAAAGACATACCCAGACACAGTGCTTTACTGATGTCTGGATATTTCTTCACCTAGTCAGGATGACACCTAGAATGTGCTTATCGTAAGTCTACTTCTTGTCAGCTTGCACTCACATGTATCTCTTTATGCCATACTTAATATCCAAATAAAGACAATAACAAGGTAATGGTTCCACACAGCGTAACTGTCCTGTGTACAAACAAAGCTGGACTAATCCTTTCCCTAGAAGAGGAGGTAAAGTCCTTGCGTGACATTTACTTTTCGTGGTGCCCGCTGCCATGCCATCCTATTTTGGAGCCAGCTGACCCTGGACTCAAACGTGAGCCAAAACAAACCTTTCCCCCTTTAAGGTATGGGTGACGGTATTTTTTCTCAGCAAAGAAGAAAGACTCCCAGACTACGTAAATATCCCCCACCCCAGATCACAGGGCACCTCACCCTCTGAGTGGCTGCTCAAGGACGTACCCTCATGTCTCTATGTGCTTATTGATTCTGCTTAATAAATCTGTCTACACCTCTCATTAACTTATCCTGAGGTGCTTTTCTGTGATGAGTCAAAAACCTAGCCAGGGGCAAGTTGATGTCCCTTCTCCTCTTTGGGGGACGGGCTCCTTGGACCTTGTCTGGTGACAGCTCATGTCACCCTGGAATCCAATATATTTACATTTTCCAGTGGAATGGTTGTGGGTCCCACTAGAAAGTCTAGATTACACAGCTCTTCCAGAATGCTGGCTTCTCTCAGAAATCGATTTTTCTCAGAGTACAAGTATTGGTGAATGTTGTCTCCTTAAGTGACAAATACAGGATAGCGTAGCATTTCAATTTCCCTAAGATTTTTGAGTCCCTTTATCGAGGCTAAACCAAGGATATAGGTCATCTCCAATTTGCTTAGCATGGGCCATCTTTTGATTCATATTTCAGCCAGCCAAATAGGAACCTTTCTAACCCCTCATGGTGCGACATTAAATACAGAATTTCTCTGTTTAATGGGTGCATATGAATGAATTTACCTGATACATTTTACATTCTGTTATCTCATACCCCTAATAGCCATTGCCACACTGGTTCTTTGGATTTCTACTTTTTTTTAACTTTGTTTTATTTATTTATTTATTTATTTATTTATTTATTTATTTATTTATTACCAAGAACATGTATTGGTACACTGTACATACAGTGATCACATTCATCGCATTTATTTTGTACCTGTATGTGATGTATCTTGGTTTTCCCCCTCTTCCCCACCCCTCCCCTCTGTTCCCTCCATCCCTATTTACAGCAGGTTTATTCATATTTCTCCATGATTTCTCTTTCCCCTTTCTTTCCTTTTTCCCTTCCTGCTTTTCCCCCTTCTCTCTCCAAAAATGGGTAACTGAAATGAATAAACATTTCTCAGATGGAGAAATAAAAAAGGCAAATAAATACATAAAAAAAGTATTCAACATCACTAGTCATTCAAGAGATGCAAATCAAAACAACGTTAAGATTTCATCTCCAGAAAGAACCACGTTTAAAAAAAAATCAATAACAAATGCTGTCGGGGCTGTGGGAAAAAGGGACCCTCCTCCACTGTTGGTGGGAATGTAGACTGGTCCAGCCACTGTGGAAATCAATATGGAGATTCCTCAAAAAACTACAATTAGAGGTTCCATTTGATTCAGCTATTCCTCTACTGGGGATCTTCCCAGAAGAATTAAAATCATCATACCACAGGGATATATGCACAACCATATTTATAGCAGCACAGTTTGTAATAGTTAAGTCTTGGAAACAACCTAAATGCCCAACAACCAATGAATGGCTACAGAAAATGTGGTTTTTCTACACAATGGAGTACCACACCACCATAAAAAAGGATAAACTGGAGTCATTTGTATGTAAATGGATGTTCCTTGAGAACATACTATTAAGTGAAATCAGACACTCATGAGTACACATCGAATTGTTTCTCTGATATGAGAAACCACAATTGTAAATAAGGACAAAGAGGTGTAATAGATATTATATAAAAGGAAGATAATATACAAAGGAGAGGAGAATTAACTTTGTTTTTTATTACACATATTTGTCATACATATTGATCACATTCATCATAGGGAGTTTATACCTATACATAATATATCTTAATTTTGTCTTCCCCATTCCTCGCCCCACCCTTGAACCCCTCCTATCCCTCTTCATTTACAAAAGCTTTGTTTTCATTTTTTCCTTCCATTACCTTTTTCCTTTTCCCTTCCTTCCTTCCTCCCTCCTCCTTTCCTTGTTCTCCTTCTCATTTGAATATTTTCTTCCTACATCTCAATATCTGTCAAACATTTTGGTCCTTATTTACGCTTTTGGTTTCTCACTCAAGAGAAACAATGTGATATTTAAATATATGAGTCTGATTTATTTAACTTAAAAGTATGGTCTCAAGTTGCATCCATTTACCTAAAAATGTCAAATTTATCTTTCTTCATGGCAGGCTAGTACTCTGTTACATATAAAAAACACATTTTCTTTATCCATTTGTCCATTGAGGCTGTTTCCAAGATTTAGCTATTATAAATTGTGCTGTAATAGCATATATTGTGTGGTATATATTGTTGTGGTATGATGCTTTTAACACTTTCAGGAAAATACCAAGAAGAGGAATAGCTGGGTAAAATGGAGCCTCTATTTTTAATTTTTTGAGGACTCTCCATATGATTTCCATGTGGAGGAGGGCTCCTTTTCCCCCATAGCTTTGTCTGAACTTGTTATTGGTTGATTTCTTGATAATAGCCATTCTTTCTGGAGTGAGATGGAATCTCAGTGTTGTTTTAATTTGCTTTTCTCAAATGACCAGTGATGTTAAAGCTTTTTCATGTATTTCTTTGCTGTTTGTACTTTCCATAATATTTTCTGTGTGATTGGGGTTTTGTTCATGAAGTCTTTGTTTACACCTACATCTTCCAGAGTTTCATCTACTTAATTACCAGCAGATTAAGTGTTTCTGTCTTAATGTTTAGACCTTTGATTCATTTTTATTTTAATTTAGTGCATGGTGAGAGATGCGAGTCTAGATTTAATCTTCAGCATGTAGAAAGCCTGTTTTCCAGCACCATTTATTAAAGAGACTATCTTTCTTCCAGTGAAGATGTTTGATCCCTTTGTTAGAGATAATGTGGCTGAGTATGTTTGGAGGTGTTTTTTTTTTGTTTGTTTGTTTGTTTGTTTTGGTGCTGGGGATTGAACTCAGGGCCTTGTGCTTACAAGGCAAGCACTCTAACCACTGAGCTAAATCCCTAAATCCCCAGCCCTGTTTGGAGTTTTTTTCTGCATCTTCTATTCTGTTCCACTGATCCTTGTGTCTGATTTTTTTTTTTTTTTGCAAGTACCATGCTGTTTTTACCACAGTAGCTTTGCAGTATGAGTTCAAACCAGGGATTGTGATATCCCCTATCTTGCCTTTTGTTGTCCAGTATTGCTTTGCTATTCTAGGTCTCTTCTGGTTCCATATGAATTTTAGGATTGTTTTTCTTTTAGTTCTGTGAAGTGTGGTGTTTGTATTTTGACTGAGCTTGCATTAAGTCTGTATTACAGTTTTGGAAGTATGGCCATTTTCACTACATTCGTTCTGCCTATCCAAGAATAGGGGATATCTTTCCATTTTCTGGTATCCTTTTTGATCTCCTTTTCCAGAGTACTGTAGTTTTCAGTGTATAGGTATTTAACTTCCTTTGTTAGATTGATTCCTAAGTATTTCTCTTTTTTTTTTGATGCTACTGTGAAAGGTATGTTTTCCCCAATTTCTCTCTTAGTGAGTTTGTTATTCATGTACAGGAATCCTATTGATTTTTGAGTGTTGACTGTGCATCCTGCTATGCTGCCAAATTTAGTTATTAACTCTAGGACTTTTGGTGGAATTTTTGGAGTGTTCTATAGAGAGTATCATATCATCAGAAATTAGTAATCCAACTTCTTCCTTTTCTTTCCATATTCCTTTTATTTCTTTCTCTTGTCTAATTGGTCCAGCTAATGTTTCCAGAACTGTATTGAATAGGAGTGATGATAATGGGCATCCTTATCTTGTTCCTGATTTTAGAGTGACAGCTTTCAGTTTTTGAGCAATTTAATATGATGTTAGCAGTTGGTTTGTCATAGACGGATTTTATCAGATTGAGATAAAGACCTTGTATTCCAATTCTCTATAGGTTTTTTCTGGGGGATCAAACTCAGGGCCTTGTGCTTGCTAGGCAAGCACTCTACCACTTGAGCTAAATTCCCAACCCCCATCTGTATAAGCTTTTTTCTTTTTTAATATCATGAATGGGTGTTGGACTTTATCAAATGCTTTTTCTGCATCTATTGAGATGATCATGTGGTTTTTGTCCTTGGTTCTTCTAATGTGGTATGTTACATTATTGATTTGCATATATTGAACCATCCCTGCATCCCTGGGATGAATCCTACTGGATCATGGTGTATAATCTTCTTGATGATTCACTGCAGTCTACTTACCAGTATTTTATTGAGGATTTTTGCATCTATGTTCACTAAGGAGATTGGCCTATAGTTCATTTTTTTGGTCTGGTCTTTCTCCAGTTTTGGTATGCAGCTAAAGCTTGCTTCCTGAAATGAGTTTGGGAGTACTGCTTCCCTTTCAGTTTCATTAAAGAGTTTGAGGAGTAGTGGCATTAGATCTTCTCTAAAGTTCTTGTACAATTCTACAGTGAATCCATCAGGACTTGGGATTTTCCTTGTTGCCAGTTTTTAAAGTATTTCTTGAACTTCATCAACTGATTACTGGTTTACTTTGAATTTTTGTATCTTCTTGATTCAGCTTTGGTAATTCATATGTATCAAGGAATCTAGTAATTTCTTCTGCAGTTTCCATCTTAATAAAGTACAGGTTCTCAAAGTAGGTATTGATGATCTTCTGGATTTCTGCTGCATCCATTGTGATTTCACTGTTTTCTTTCCTAATTGCATGGATTTGGGTCTTGTCTTTCTGTTTTTTTCTTTTTTGATGCGATTTTGGCTAAGGGTTTGTCTGTTTAATCTTTTAAATAACCAACTCTTTGATTCTTTGATTCTTTGTATTATTTTCTTCATCTTAGTTGCATTAATTTCTGCTATGATCTTTATAATTTTCTTCCTTTTACATGCTTTGGGTTTAACTTGCCCTTTTTCTAGAATCTTGAGGTTCAACATTAGGTTATTTGAGCTCACTCTGTTTTCCTGATGTGAGAATTCACCACTATAAATTTCCTTCTTAGGACTGCTTTTGTTACATCTCATAAGTTCTGATATGTCATATTGGCATTATTATTCAATTGTAGAAACTAATTTATTTAATTTCATCTGTAACCCATTGATTGTTCCATAGTGTGTTACTTAATTTCCATGTGTTTATGTAATTTTTGTGGTTTTTTTTTTGCCATTGATTTCTAATTTCATTGCACACATGATCTGATAATATGCATGGGTTAATTTCAATTCCTTTGCATTTATTTAAGCATGTTCTATGAGCTAATATGTGGTCTGTTTTGGAGAAGGTCCTGAGTGCTGAGGAGAATGTGTATTCTGTTGTTGTTGGGTGGAATGCTCTGTAGTTATCTACTAAGTCTGTTTGTTCAAAGGTTTGGTTCAGCTCTGATATTTCTTTGTTGATTTTTTTTTTTGTCTAGTTGATCTATTTGTGACAGTGGGGTATTGAGGTCCCCCTACTGTGTTAGTGCTTATCTGATTTATCATATCCATTTAATGTTTGTTTATATAGTTGGGTGCACTGGAAAACGACAATCTGTAAAAACTAATACTTTTCCACCTTTAACCCTAGGTACAAGATTTATAGTTATATAACAAAATCAAAGACAAACCAGAAAATTATATACAGTAAATATACCCTTGATAGAGCCATGTTCTGCCCTCAAAATGGATTTTTATTTAAGTAGGAAAACTCCAAGTAGTTCTTTTGGAGTATAGCATGCTTCTTGTGGGGCACACTTTACACTTTTAGGAGTCTGCTGGGTCATGGGTTAAACAAGCGGCGGGAATCGTGTGCCCTGATGAGAATCGGCCTTGTCGTGTTTAGCATCAGCTTCAGGGGCAGCCAATATTCTTTCCTCTGGCAATGCAGCATTAAACCCGAGAGAGAGGTGGAAAGGCTGCTCCACAATGGTGCTGAGGCCACTTTTATTAGGAAAAAGACACACTGGAATTTGGGAGGTCAATATTACCAGCTATATATGGGCCTTCTTATATATTCCCATTGAAAATTATAGGATCTCAGTCTTTCCCAAGCAATGCTCTTATTATCTAACAAATAATAACTTTATGGGGTACAGTGTGATATTTATATACATACAACCAAATGACAAAATCAAGTCAACTAACATCCATCATCTCACTTTTTAATGGTGAAATATTTGAAATTTACTCCTCACAATTTTGAAATATACATTATTAGCCATAAGTCACTATGTATTTTTTTCCTTTTCTTTTCTTAATGTATTTTTGTGGCACATAATAAATGCATTCATTCTGGGGAGTTGGTACATACACATATTGCATATCTTTTTACTTTCCTTTCCCCTCTTCTCCTCTCATCTCCTCCAAGCCTAGCTCTCCTTTCCATCTCTATATAATCTCCCTATTTTCTATCATCTTTTATTTTGCCCTTTATTTATACTTTGGGTTTCTCATATAAGTGAAACCACGTGACATTTATCTTTCTCTGTCTGCTGTATTTCATTTAACAATTTGGTCTCAAGGTGCCAGCAGATGAATGGATGAAGAAAATGTGTTATATATACATAATGGAGTATTTCTGAGCCATAAAGGATAAATTTGAGTCATCATGCTTTTCAACAGTGTAAAGTTCTCCAGGATCATCTTTGTTCAAACGATAGAATTAATTTCTTCCTAATGGTGGAATTGTGTTATAGCTTAGATTTAGAATATCCCCCAAAATGCTCATGTGTTCAGGGTTGGGCTTTTAGAAGGTGATTGGATCATGGAGGTGCTATCCTCATTAGTGGATGGCTATTAGGCATGGGTCCTGGTTGGAAGAGGCAGGTTACTGGTGGTGTGACATGGAAGGATATAGCTCCCTCCTTGTCCTTCTCTGCTTCTTGGCTGCCATGACAAGAGCAGTTTTCCTCTTCATGCCCTTCCTGCTTTGGAACCACCAGCTATAGATTGAATCCTCTAAAACTGAACCAAAATAAAGCTGTCCTCTAATTTGTGGAGGTTGGGTGTATCTCAGAGACAAGAAAGTGACTTCGACAGTAGTACTGCATTGCATATGTCTACCACATTTTATTTGTCCTTTATTTGTTGATGGACACTTAGGATTCTCTATCTTGCCTACTATGGATAATGCAGCATGAACATTAGCAGTGCAGGTGTCTCTTTGACTTGCCAATTTCATTTCATTTGGATATATACTGTCTTAGTTACTTTCCTCTTGTTGCTGAGACAAAATACTCGACACCCAAAATTAGGAGAAGCAAGGTTTATTTAGCTCACAGTTTGTAGAGGTTTCAGTCCACAATTGGCTGGATCTAAGGCAGGGTGGCCTGGCAGACAGGGTGAAAGTGGCAAGGCAAGTAAGAGAGCAAGACAAGCAAAACGGGCCTGAACAGCTTCTTCCTGTGCCTTATATCTTACCCAGGCTGCCAGCATTAGGGTGGTGCCAAACCAATCAGTGGACTGATTTAGTAATCACACGCCCTTAATCCCAGGATCACACACGCTAGATCCAGAAAGCCACTTCTTACCACATGAGGCTTTGGGGGGACATCTAGACACGAACCATAACATATATCTAGTAGTGGAATTGTTGGACCACATGGCAGTATTTTTTTTGTTTTTGCTTTTGAGTAGCTAATCTATCTACACATTTTCACTGACAGTGAGTATGTGTTCCCTTTTCTTCATATACTCTCCAACATTTTTATGTTTTGATAACAGCCCTCCTAGTGTGAGGTGTTACTAAATGAATGCAAATTAAATGATGCCAACATTTTCTTATCAACCTGTTAGCCACTTGTATGGTTGAGAAGTATCTGTTCAGGTCCTTGGCCTATTTTCAAAATTGGGTTTTCTTGCTACTGAGTTGATTGAATTCCTTTTGTATTATGCATATTAGCCTCTTATCAGATGTATGATTGGCAAATATTCTCACTTTGTGTCATTTTGTTTTCATTGCTGTGCAGCTTTTTAGTTTAATGTAAAGCCATTTATTTTTGCTTTTGTTGCCTGTGCTTTCAGGCTCAGTCGTATTGAAAAAAGCATTGCGTAGGCCCATGTTACAGCTTTCCCTGTTTTCTTTAGTAGTTTTATTTTCAGCTGTTAACATTTGTCCATAATCTGAATTCATTTTTGGATATTGTGAGAGAAGGTCCCAACTTCGTTTTTCTGTATGTGGGCATCTAGTTTCCCAAACATGAATTTAACAAAAAAGCTGTCATTTCTCTTGTGTATTCTTGGCAGCTTTATTGAATAGCAATTGTCTGTAAAAGGTGGGTTTATTTCAGGATACTACCCTTTTCCACTGGTCAACGTGTGTGTTTTTAAGATGTCAGTACTATGATGTTTCGATAAATATGGCTGTGTAGTATTCTTTTGTCAGGTAGATTGCTTTGGCTATTTGGGATCTTTTCTAGTTCTACTTGAAAATTTGGTTTCCTTCAAAAACTGTCCTTGAGGGGTTGGAGATTTAGCTCAAGTGGTAGAACACTTGCTAGCAAGCACAAGGCTCTGAGTTTGATCCCCAGCACGACCACCCCCCGAAGAACAAAAAACAAAAACACACAAAAAAACAAAAAACTGTCCTTGAAATTTCAAGGGATTGCATTGAGTATGTATAATGAGTTAGGTAGCAATATTACTCCAACTCATGGACACAAGGTATCTTCCTATTGTGTTTTCTTCAGTTTCACTGTCAGTGTTTTATAATTTTTAGTATACAGACCTTTTGCCTCCTTGGTTAAATTTACATCTTGTTTTATATTTTATTTCATTTATTTATTTATTTGCAATACTCTCACTTTAATTGCAATACCGTTTGAAGCTGGGACTTCAACATTCATTGTAATTCAGCCAAGTCCATGATGAAGGCTTGTATTTGATTTGTGATAATTTCAGCCCTTTGGCTACAGTAATTAAGATTCTCTGACTGGCCATACCTATAAGTTCACAGGTTTTATGCAATCCTTGAACTGGGAATTCCAATTCCTGAGCTTATCCTTTAGTTTTCATCTCTGGTGACAGCAGTACCAACTGTCATTATATTCCTCATCTTCAGAGTTACTATGTTAGTTCCCTCTTTTAAACAGATAAACAGGACTATCCAATGCAACTATTTTGTGTATCTCTGTAGAGTTCATACTATGACTATCAGCGCTCTTTCTACTACTGAAAATAGTCTTTAGTGTTTTTAAGTCTAATTAGTCTATAAGGCAAATTCCAGAAACCCCAAAACCAATTCAAGAAACTCCTAAAAATTCTGTTCCCCTAAAACCACTCCTAGTACTAAAACCTGTGTTAGTCGGGTTCTCAGGAGAAACAACCAATACCAGATAGACAAATAGGAGGGAATTTAATACAGGTCATGCTGTTATGGAGGGCAGGCTTCATGATACGTCGTCTGCATGCTGGAGAATCAGGTAGATCAGTAGTCTAGTTCAGTCCAAAGAAAGGCTTGAGAGCCCAGAAAGCCTATGGTGAAACTCAGTCCAAGGCCAAGGCTTGAAAATCTGAGGGGCTGATGATACAAGTCTTGGAGACTGAATGCTCAAGAACCTGGAGTTCTAATATCCAAGAGCAGAAGTTGGCTCTCCTAGCTCCAGAAGGCTGAGTTTGCCTTTCCTCTCTGCCATTTTGTTCTAGCCAGACCCTCCTCAGCCATGGGTGGTACTCTTGCCTCACTGGGTGAGGGTGGATTTTCTTAACTCAGTTCACTGATTCAAATGCCAACCTCGTCTAGAAAGAACCTTACATATATGCCTAGCTATAGATATGGCTTAGAAACCAGTCAACACCTGAAATTAACCATCACAGTGGAAAATAATTATCATTTCTGGAGCTTAATTTGAAAGGTTTCTTATTCAAAATAGCCTAAATGTATTCAAACCAGCGATGTCTGCACTTAGAATGAACATTCATGTGTAGAGTCAGTCAAAAGGACAGAGGGAGGGATGGGTGCAGCTGTATTTATAGGCCTGCAGATAAAAGATACACAAAAGCACAAATAATCAAAATAAATTATATTATAAATTAAAGTGCTTTCACATCAAAAAATAGCAAACTATAATGCTTTTAGGAAAGGTACAAGGTTAGGAAAGGTACATAAAAAATGCTGGACAGTAAGACAAAAATCCAATTCCTTACATTTAACAACTTCTGTCTCACATCCATTGCCCACGATTCCACCAAAATTTAGTTTTCCTGTCTTTTATATAGTATTTTACTTTGTAATTATTCCCTTAGAATTACACTTAGTGGTATGTAGTCACAGCACTTGGAATGTGGCTAATACAGATTGAGATGCTCTATAAATGTAAACCATATTCTGTCGACTTAATGAAAAAAATACAAAGCTCAATTTTTACTTTTTTTTTTTTCCTTTTTATATAGAGCTACTATAAATTAGAAAATTAGATGTAGGTCCCATTACATTTCTATTAGTCCTGGGCTGGAACATTTGAAAACAAACTGGCTATTGCTTTGACTTAACCACTACCTTACATATTTCCTATCTGCTTTTAAAAACGGGAATTGTAAAATAAAATAACAAAGCTGCTACTCATGCATATTTGTATTTTTTTTCTAATGGACTTTTTTCAATAGAAAAGGTAAAAGTTACTGTATTCCATTTTTAATTTTAAAGTTACAAAAAAATTAGGACTAGCATTTGTGTACCACAGCCTAATAGATTAAAAAGATGGATGCATCAAATTTCCCTAATATTTGTGAAATGTACTTTTCACTTTTTATCAGGTACAAAAAAGTCAACTAGAGGAAGGGGTGGAAAACTAGAACACAAGAGAATTCACTGTCTACTTGTATGGAAGTTGAGAATTCACACATAAATTATTGAGGATGCTGCATTAACTCAGCTGACAGGTCATGGGGTTGCCCACAGCACTAGGCTCGCATTCCTCTACCGTTTCATATGAAAAAGCAGCTGCTTTTCTTTCTCAAAGAAAATTAATACGAATTTAGCCCACAGTAATGTGGTGGAGTATGTGCAATTTTCTTTCCGTTTCTAGCACAGAGATGAGACCTCTTACAGTAAACTTCACAGGTTGTAATCATCTGACATTAAGAAACCTATCCGTAAATCATTTTAAAATGTGACTAGTTAATGATCTTCAGCAAAATACATCATGATGCTTTTTTATTTTCCTTGTTGGTTAAGGGTAATTTATTCTGAAATGGTGCATTTGTGTTGCTTCCTTCTGGCAACATACTGGAACTCATTTTTCAAATAGACAGTTTTATCTATCTTCAGACCTTTCAACAAGGTCATCCGAAGTTGAAGTTCTAGTAAAATTCTGGTGCTTTTACTTCACCTGCAAAAGCAACTGGCACAACTACCCCTTGCCGATGCAGCTCCCGAAGAACATCTAATATTGAGTCTAATTCTGTGCGGAACTTGTCCAGCTCATGGTTCTTTAACTGTGCAAGTCTTTTCCACTTCTCAATTTCTTTGTTTTGCTCAGTTTCTACTACTTGGTATGTCTGCTGTATTATCTGCAAATACAAAAATTACACATTGCTGTTATAGTTCATGGTGGGAGTGAAGAACACTTAACAGTCTCAAAAAGCTGAGGTGGGACCGAGCTGAGAAAAGTACATCTTGGTTTCTCTGCAGAACTCGGGTCAACCTTAACGTTCTGCCTCTATATAGTATTTTCTGTCTGGAAAGAGTATTAAATTCACACAGTTATGGAGTGAATATCTATGACAATCCATACACTGAAGCCCTAATAATTGGTGTGGAGTAAGGAAATAAAGTTAAATAAGATCATAAGGATAGAGTTCTGATCTGATGGGATTCATGTCTTCAGGGGAAAGAGGCGTTAGAGAACAACTTCACCTTTCTCCCTGTCCTTGGTGTGCTATATAAGAGCATAGAGAGGACAGTCATCTGCAAGCCAGAAAGGCAGCCCTTACCAGGGACTCATTTGACCATTTTTTGGTCTCCAGAACTATGAAAAATAAATTTTGGGTTGTTTTAACCAACTAGCCTATGATACTGTTATGGCAGCTTCAACAGACTAATACACTGTTAAAGCAAAGCTAAGTATTGGCACCAAAGCAAGTACCTAAAAACATATCATATTCTTATTAGCAGTCTGAAATAGCAGATAACGTTTCTAATTGTAGTAAACATATTACTAAGTATATAATGTTTTAATAACCATATTTTAATATCAAATTTTCTTACATTTGTTGAAATGACTAGTCATATGGAACATAGTTCACAAAGCCGTGCTCCTAGGGGGGATGTAAAACTTAGCACCCTATTGCTAAGAATATGATACAAGTTTTTTCTCCCTCCAAATATAAGGCAAATCAATTTGCAAGTATTTCAGAGTTAAAAGTCTTATCTCCTCTTCCAAGCTATTGTTATTTTTAACAAGATTTAAGTCAATTGGGAACACTTTAAAAAGAAACTTTAGGTAGGGGAAAACTATAGCACTATAGTACTTAAAAGTGAAGAAATATAAAACATGTACACGTGATCTACTTTACCTGCTGAAGTTCCTGCTCTCTCTGCTTATGTCTTATTTCCATCTGTTTAATTTTATTTTCTAGGCCCATGAAATGTTTCATCTCTGGTGTATGGTTTTCTTTGGCTTCTCTCAATTCTTCTAAAAGTTTTGTAATCTAAAATTGAAGTATGAAGTGAAAAACTAGATCACAAGGAAAGAGTTCTTTTTAAATAGGTAATCTCAAAAGTAAACATCTGTATAAAATTTCTCTAGGTAAGAGGCATCTTAGAGTCTTTGAGTCATTAATAGTTTTCATTCCCCTCTACAGGAAGTAAAGGTTTGTGTTATCTCTGAAATTCACCTCACAGTCTGAGAAGTTCCAGATAACCAGACCACACCTTCTCCCTCCCACATATATCTGGTTATGGGGCTCAAGAAGTTGGGCACGCACTTTGGTGCATTCAGCTTGGCTACAAGGTATTTGTTAATACGGTGATTACTTTTAGGATTCGGAAGAATACACGTTTCTGTTGGCTTGAACCACCAGTGGTACATGCATGACTGTCTTATTGGGAGACTTTTTATTCATTTTACTAGTAAAAAGGCTGATAAAAGTGATTAGATCTGTCTGTACTGCCACTGGTACCAGCCGCCCGGGGGGAGTCATGCATGAACCACCAGTGCTTCAGCCTCCTGGCAGTAAGATACACAAATTACTGTCTGTTGTGAATGTGTTAGAGCACCCAACAGTAGTGACCAATGCACAGAAAGAGTTCAGTGAGTATGTTTATCAACACTCCATTATCACTTTATAATTTTTAGTAAATTATCCCACAAATAAAGGTATGAATACAGGGGAGAGATAATGAAGTACTGAGCCCTTTCTGCGTTGGCTGCTGCCTTACGACCTGTGTGTGCAAGGCAGATGGGAGACAGTCTCTGTCCTCATGAAGGTTACAGTCTAGTGCAGAACCTCCACGTTCACAGCATGGTCCACAAAGAAAATGGTGGTTAGCACTCTTGAGTAAAATGGACAGGATCTGTGGGAAATTTTTTAGGGCTTAGTAAAACAATTAATTGCATTCTCCTTATACCATAGAATGATTATAAAAGAAATTCCATTAATCAGTTTTACAAATTGTTAAAAGCAAAATACACAAGAAAATGCAAATGTATTAAATTAATAAATTAAACATGTTTGATATGGAAATGCGTAGTAACAATACGAAAAAATTCAAATCTAAATTAGTTGGGGAAACAAGTGAAATGAAAAGCAATTAAATCTAAGTATTTTAAATGTGGAACACTGCTGATATCATCAGCCACCGAAGAAAAACAGACTTTATTTGGGATCGTTTGAGAAAGTGCAGAGAAGCACTTTAGAGAACATGGTTGTGATCCTGGGGCTGAAAACCTGTGTTAACAATGATGATTCAGAACTATTTAGAACACAACTCAATCATGGTTACTGAACGAAAGACAATGGTGCCACAGATATACACTGAATGTCTGAATTAAATACTATTTCAACTTCTGTATACTTTTATTTTTTTTAAAGGACTCACAGTTCAAGTGACATGCAGCATTTTCTTTGTGTAGATCTCAGGAAGTCTTACCAAAAGGGTCACAGTTCACAGGAGCCTTTGGTTTTTTTTTTCCTTAGTGAAAATTTATTTATGTATTTTATTAGTATATGCCTGCAATTCATGCAGTTTACAATCATCTTGGGGAGTGGTTGCATGTGCCATATTACAGTTTGTTTTTGTTTTTTAATTCCCTCTCCGCCTCCTCAGGTTCCCCTATCACCTTTTTTGGTATTTGTTGGTACTGTCTTAGCTCACATTATGGCATATGTTTACAATAATTGGAGTTATTACGATCCTGAACATGGTGTATCTTTATTCTTCTCATTTCCCCTTTCCCTCCTCCTCATCTTTGTTCCTTTGGACCACTTCCCTATTGCAAGGGAGCCATCCCCTTGTCTCTTTCTATCCATCCTGTATCATTTTCTTTGTACTCTGCCTCACTCAAATGGGACATACCATGCGGTATTAAACTTGCATGTCTGATTTATTTCACTCAACACTGTATTTTCCAGGTGCATCCATTTTCCTACAAATGTCTAAAACCTGTCATTCTTTATAGCTTTGTAGTATTCCATCATACATAAATACATTTTCTTTATCCAATCTTCTGTTGATGGGTATACAGGTTGCTTCTGAGATTTAGATTATGAATTGTGCTGCAGTAAACATTAGTATGCAAGTATCACTGCAGTAGGATGACTTTTACATATCCACCAACAATGCAGGAGGGTTCCTTTTTTGCCACAGCCACACTGGGACTTTATTAATGCTTGATTTCTTAATGACTGCCATTCTTCTGGAGTAAGATGGTTTTAATTTGGATTTCTCTAATAGCCATAGATGCTGAACATTTTTTCATATATCTGTTGACCATTTGTATTTCTTCCTCTGTGAAGTGTCTGTTCATTTCTCTAGCATTTTTTTTAAATAAAAGACAATTTATTTGAAGATGGGGAAGAAGGGAAAGAGTGATGACAGACAGCTACTCTGAATGAGCAGAGAGAATTCAAAAGTGAACTGATCCTCCCAGCCCAGTTCTTGACTGGATCTTTAATTTTAGGTGGTTTGATTTTTTTTTTTTGAGTTCTTTGTATATTCTAGATATTAGTCCTCTGAGCAGTAGCTGACAACATTTTTTTCCCATTCTGTAGGTTGTCTCTTACTCACTGATTCTTTTGCTGTACAGAAGCCTTTTAATCTGATATAATCCCATTTGTTGATTTTTGCTGCTATTTTTGTGTAATTGAGGTTGATTAGAAAATCCTCTCCTATACCTATGTCTTCAAGTGTTTTGCCTATTTTATCTTCTAGAAGGTTTAGTATTTGTTTTAATGTTTAGATCTTTGATCTATTTTGATTTTAATTTAGTATACAGTAAGAGACAAGGATCTAGTTTCATTCTTCTACAAATAACCAGTTTTCCCAATACCACTTAAGGTTTTCCCAATACCTATTTAAGGCTCTTTCCTCAAACATGTTTTTGGACCCTTTGTCAAAAATCAAATAGTTGAATGTGTCTGTGGAGGTTTCTGAATCCTCAGTTCTGTTCCACTGATTCCTGTGTTTGTTTTTGTTCCAGTACCATGCTGCTGTTATTATTATTCTTCGTAGTGTAACTTGAAGTCTGGTATTGCTATGCTGCCTGCTTTGCTCTTACTGCCCAAAATTACTTTTGCTATTCAGGGTCTTTTCTGGTTCCATATGATTTTTAGGGTTGTTTTCTCTAGGTCTGTGAAGTATGCTGTTGGTATTTTGACTGGGACTGCATTGAATCTGTATAACAGTTTTGGAATATGGCCATTTTGACTATTGATTCTGCCTATCCAGGAGCAGGGGGCATCTTCCTGTTTTCTGATGTCATTGTCTTCAATCTTTTCCTTCAGTGTACTGTAGTTTTCTTAGTACAGATCTTTCACTTGGTTAGGTTAATTCCCAGGTATTTCATTTTTCTTGAAGGAACTCTGAATGGTATTGTTTTCAGAATTTCCTTCTCAACCCATTCATTTTTGGTATACATAAATGCTAATGTTTTTTGTGTTGATCTTGTATTCTGCTACTTTGTTAAAATTGGTTACTAATTTTAAGTGTTTCTTGGTTGAGTCCTTTGGGTTTTCTATGTAGACTATCATATCATCTGCAAATAATCATAATTTGAGTTCTCTCTTTCATATCTATCCATCTATCTATCTATCTATCTATCTATCTATCTATCTATCTATCTATCTCTCCCTTTTATTTCTCTTGCCTAATTGCTCTGGCTAACATTTTGAGTACTATATTGAATAGCAGAGGTGACAGTGGAGTGGATATCCTTGTTTTGTTCCTCACTTTAGGGTCAATGCTTTTGGTTTATCTCCAGTCAGTATAATGCTGGCTATTGGTTTGTCTTCAATAACCTTTATCATACTCAGGTATGGTCCTTCCATACCTGTTTTCTTCAGGGTTTTTATCATAAGGGGTATGAGATTTTGGTGAAGGCCTTTTCTGCATCTATTGATATGATCATGTTGTTTTTGACCTTGTGTGTTTATGTAGTGTATTACGTTTATTGACTGACTTATGTTGAACCATCCTTGCATCTCTGGGATGAAACCTACTTGATCATGATGTATGATCTTTTTGATAATGTGCTGGATTCTATTTACTAATGTCTTGTTGCATCTATGCTCATTAAAGAGACTGGCTTATAGTTCTCTTTTTAAGTTGGGTCATTATCTGATTTTGGGATCAGAGTGATACTGGCTTCCATAAATGACTTTGGGAGTACACCATCCCTTTCAATTTCTTTAGAAATCTTGAGGAGTATTGGTGATATAACATCCTTAAAGATTTTCTAGAATTCAGCCATGAATCCATCAGATCCTGAGCTGCATTTTTGTTGGTATATTCTTTATTACTGAGTCAATTTCATTGTTAATTTCAGCAGTTGTTTTATGAAGATAGGTGCGTCAGTATTTGGTACATATGTTTATCAATATTATCTCTTCTTGTTGGATGGTTCCTTTAACTAGTTTGTAGTGACCTTGTTTGTCTTTTCTAATATGTTTTTACTTGAAGTTTACCATGTCTGATATTTAGAATCGTTACCCCTGCTTGTTTCCGGG
The DNA here is from genome assembly GCA_004026905.1 of Hystrix cristata. NCBI lineage: Eukaryota > Metazoa > Chordata > Mammalia > Rodentia > Hystricidae > Hystrix > Hystrix cristata. The sequence goes on from PVJO010000363.1 coordinate 64,504, forward strand.
GTTGTGGGGAATGAAATGTTGTTTACTATCCTTTAATTTTTAGTCTATGAATATCTTTTTGGATTAGATGAGATTCTTGAGTGCAACAGATTGTTGGATTCTGTTTGTTAACCCAGTCTGCCAGCCAGTCTGTGTTTTGATTGGAAAGTGGAGGTCATTAACAGTGAGAGAGATTACTGATATGTGCTGGTTATTTACTATCATTGTCTTCCTTATCTACTGGATAAAAACAAACTATCATTTGTTTTTCTTTTCCTGATTTTTTTTTTGTTGCTGTTTATCCATTAACCTCACTGTATTTCCTCTGTTTATTAGATGTGTCTGATTTGTTGTTTCTGTCAAGAATATACTTGAGTATTTTCTCTACAGCTGGTTTAGTACTCAAGATATTTTCTGAGCTGGTCTTCTTCATGGAAATACCTTATTTCTCTATTTTGAAGGTTAGCTTTGCTGGGTAAGTTAACCTGGGTTGGAAGTTGCTTGCTTCTATGGCCTGAAATACTTCACTCCAAGCTCTTCTGGCCTTCAGGTTTGTGCTGTGATTCTAATTTGTTTACCTTTATATGTGATTTTTTTGTTTTTCTCTGGCTGCCTTTAAAACTGTTTTTTTTTGCTGGATATTTGTGAGTTTAATGAGGCTATGCCTTGGTAAACTTCTCTTTTCATCATAATTGTTTGGGGTTCTGTAAACTTTGTTTATTTGTATTTTTAAAATCTTTACTTACATTTGGGAAATTTTCTTCCATAATTCCTATAAGCATGTTGGTGAATCCATCTGTGCAATCTTCTAGATTATCTCTAATTCTGATTAGCTTTAGATTGTTCTTCGTGTAGTCTAGTAGCTGCTGGATAGTCTTCTCTTTCTTGTTTTCTTTTTGGCTTCTTTGAGCACTTTATCATAATTCACTATTTTGTCCTCAGTATCAGACAGTCTTCACATTGGTCATTTCTGCAATGTATGAGTTCTATACTGTTTATTTCAGGTATTTCTGTCTGATACCTTTTTGAGGATTCCATATCCATGTTGAATGTGCCATTTAAATTTTGAACTGTTTTGGTTAGCTTATCCAGGTTTTTTTTATGTTTCCTTGAAATTCACTCTGGGCATATTGAGTACAATTGCTGTAAATTTTTGGTTCATTTCCTCTTTGAACTCATCTATTTTCCTCATCTCTTCTAAAAACTTCTCATAGATTTCTGCTCTCTGGTATTTGTTTTCTTCTCCCTTTGTGACCCCTTGCTCTGCCTTAGGGGAGTTGGGGTGGTTTGGAGATTGTCTATTTTCCTTGTTTTCCCAATCTCCTTCTTGTATCTGTCTGTGTGTGTCACACACTCACACAGACACACGTATAATCTTTAAAAAAAAAATAATGTATTCCCCTCTTTTTTTCTCCTCCATTACGGGGGAGCAGGGTTTACCGCAGGTTGGAGACTAGAGAAGTAAGAAAATGGTATTATGTGGGTATATGGAGCTTCTTAGTAAGATGTTGTAATTTTCAGCTTTGTATATTCAGATCTGGTATTGACTCTGTTATTTACTTTAAGTGATTTTAACTCTGTCCCTATGTTTTGCCACAAGAATTGCTTCAATTTAAAACAGTACCCACAGGTTCAGTCTTATAACATTTCTATATGATAGTCCTTGCAGTTAGGTCTATTTTCTATGCACACTATGACTGTTTATAATTTGTGGTTGCCTTGCAGCTGAGATGAGGGAGAAAACCTAGAAGCCTATTAAATCAGAGCCAATGAAAAAACAAATATGTAAGAGTAACATCCTAATGTACACTTGAAACCATAAAAAAAAAAACCCATGTTACTAAATAACTCAAGAAACATATAAAAACTTAAACCAGTAAGATATTCCAATGAGCAATTGCATACATGATTCCCAAGTAACTTCTTTACCAGAGAGTCTAGGTGTTCATACCCCAATTACTCTTATGATCCTGCCACTGAAAAAACCGGGGTTAACTCAGACTCAGGACCTCTTACATTAAACTTAATTTTTTTTTCCATTTGTACAGGGGTAACACACTATATTAAATATGTGGGGTCTTATCTACATGGGTTTCATTATAGAAACTAATAAAGTATTCTCTAAATAATGAAAAAAAAATTTTTGCAGTTTGATTCAGTCTGATTTCTTGCTTTAGAAACTCTTGCTGTCCCTCTCCCTGGGTATGATGGTAGATTCAGCAGACAAGTTCACTGGCATCAAATTGTCTGAGTCAGGATTATTCCTGTGCAATCAATTCAACTACAGTAGTAACAGGCTAATCTGTTTCAGTGGTATCTATCAGGGCTAGTTCAAAATTAACATACATTACTGTAAGCCCCTTTTCTGGGTCTCCCCTATACAATGGGAACATGGCACTAATGTGAGCCTCCAATTCTGTGTAACTCAGGCTGAATCTGGTGTCTGTTCAACGGTTCCAAGTCTGTGATCACCAGTCCCTGCCTTTGGTTGGGACTCCTCGTGACTGCCGGCAGTGTCCTGTGACTGTTCTGGGAACGTGGCAGTGTGACGCCATCAGGGGGCCTGCTCTAGGGCTGAGTTGTAAACACCCAGGCCTTTCCCACAGTGGCATCCCTGCCTGTGCCTGGTCTGCATGGTTATGGTTTGGGGCACTTGAAATGCTGTCATTCAGCACCTGTTGACACTGGAGGGCTGCTCAGGAATCAAGACTTGAGTTTTTCTTACTGTCTCCAACTGCATAAGATTCTCCTGCTTCTGGTGCATTTCTCTGTGAACAGAGAAGTTATTGGTTTCACTGTGGTCTGCGGCACTGCAGTTCCTCCTCTATGGCATGGACATCTCTTCTGTATTACTTTGTCTTATTTTCTTTTCCTCTGTCAGTTTCCTCGTTCCCGTGTACCCTCCCTTCACTTTGGTTCCTCTCTAAGCTTCTGTCTTCCAGACTTCAGACAACTTGTCCTGGAGAAGCCGAGCTGCTGGCACTCACTGCTCTGCCATCTTGTTCCCTCCACTTTATGGCTTGAGGGTCTTCAAAAAAGGCCTGTGGAAATCCTAAAGCAAGGTGGTCTAGCCAGCGGTGTGGCTCTCAGCAATGTCGGGCCTTTGGCTTCTGAGCCTCTGTTGCATGGTTAGGGCTGGCGATGTCCCTTCCTAGTAGTGCCTGCTCAGTGTCACAGATTGTGTTTGTGACTAGAGTCATCCTGAATTCTGTGGAGACTTGAAACATTGTTTTTACTGCACCTGAATGGTAAGACTTAGCTTTCTTAGCTCTATTTTTGGAAGAAATTTTGATTCCTGCATCTTTTGCAGGTTTTCTGAGGAAGTCTGTCATGTCACATCCATGGTTAAGCCTTTTTATGGCTTAAAACCAGTAGGTAGCTTATTTGTCACATTAATGTACCTTTAAAAATTTTGGATTTTATATATAAAGAGATTACTTTTTGGAAGCTCTTACTCTAAATAAATGTCTTATTGGTATCTATGGTGGGATAAAAATTAAAGGAGGACATAAAGGAGCACCAAGGCTCATCTTACAGATTCCCTTAGTAAGATTAAAAAAAGAAAACCCAAACCACAAGTCTGGTTTAAGGTCAAAATTAAAATACACACCTGCTATAAATGTTTCCTCACCTCCTCAATAATCATCTTTACTTCCAAATTCCCTCACTCTCACCCTGTGAAGATCTTCTGGCTCTCTGATTCCCTGGCTTGAGCCTACTTCAAGATTTGGTCTCATCCCTTCAACGAATTTCTTTAACTCCTAAAACTTTTCCAGCTTCCCCACACAATCCCATTAATGTTCAGCTGTCTACTTTAACTTCCCTTTCCCTGAAAGAGTTACAAAAAACACTCAGCCTGATCTTCAGCACCAGAGTATACAGGTTACTTATGTAAATGCCAGCAACCATTAAGTAAATCTAATACAGGCTCAGGGAATTCACACCCAAATGGGTAAATGTTTTAGGCAAAATCTGATTTGTCTTCCTAGTCTAGGGAGCCTTTTAGAGGAACAATCTGAGATTATTTTTTAAAAGTTTCAGCAAGGCAGATTTTAAAAGGAGCCTATATAGTCAATCACTGTTCCTGTTGCATTTACGTACATAATTAAGGCAAGTTTCCTAAAATCAGGTTGATTTTTAAAAACAAATTGGTCACATGACTATCTTTGACACAAATGGGAGTGATGTAGAAAGGAAAACCATTTTCTGTAGAAAATTATACCCTTGTGGATGTCAGATTCTAACCTTTACCCTCTGGGGTTTTGTTACTTACCTGCCATCTGGCCTGGATGCTGAGTTCTATTTTTCTCCAATTTTACCCAACTAGTATCATCAACTGTTCTCTTACCCTTCTGGTTTGGAATCACTGAAAATTAACACTGCCCTTTTCCTGAAGCCCTAACAAGCTGAATGACTTGGTACAAATTGCAGAGAATCACCAGAACAACCTGCGTCTGGACAACCATTGTTCTTGCTGTAGTCTGCGTCATTCCAAACACTGGAGATATTCAACCTACAAATGGGACTTGAGGCCACCATCTACAAGTCTTCTCAATTGACTGCTCTCTGTGGTTCAAAAACTGGTTTATAATCTTTTTTTTTCCTCCCACAGAAATGCCTCTAATTAAATCACTATATACAGTCCTAACTTTTAACGGGCCTCTTTGTAACTTCTAATCCAAATCTCCAAAGCTACCACTTCAAGAGTTCTCGGCCACTGCTTTAATTTATTTCACAGTGATGTTTCTCCTGCACTGTGTACTGTATATGTTAAAAACCTTCTTTTTCTCTACTACTCTGTCTTTTGTTGTAGGGTCCATTTCAACTAACAACTCATGAGAGTAAGGAAAAAAAATTGTTTTTCCTCCCTGACTGTACTTAGCCCAGAAATGGCTTTTAGCACTTTTACTTGCTAAAAAAAATCAAAGAACCAGATATCCCCCAACCCATTTTTTCACACATAATCTCAAGAGAAAACACAAACGATTTAGTGAAAATATTTGAACTTCATTTAGAGAACTTCACATTAACAAATTACTAATATCTTCTTGATGTGTAATATTTTTCAGATTGCCTGTATATTTGTACATAAATACACGTAAGTTTGTACATAAACATAATTGAAATGCCTAAGAAAAATCTGTATTTCTTACCTCTTTCTGTAGGATTTCCTCTCGAACTTGAGAAACTGCAAGAGACTCTTGCTTACTCTGCAGCTCATTAACTTGACTTTGGAAATGTTTTATAAGGACCTAGAAAATTGTCACAAGTATTGTGTTAATGAGGGTCTCCCTTGAACACCATCTGGAATATATGAAAAAGCGAACTCATGATTGAAAAAAATCTAAACATAAATCTCTATAAATTCTAAGCATTTTGAAGAATGTGGACAATATTATCTTTATACTTTGTGATTAAAGAGGATGATAGTCGTATTACAGTATTATTGTTCCCATTTCTCCCAGACTGTTCCATACTATAGAATCACTTGAAACAATGCTCTCACCTACCCCGACACCTCCAAAGGGGAAAGAAAGTTAAGGAAATTATATGCAAGGCTGTGTGGATTATTACTTTTGAAAGGCACTTTAAACACTTCTCACTAAATTACTAGAATGGTCCTGTCTCTGAGCCATGTGAAATTAAATTGCAGAGTTCAATATATTTTACCCCCTAAATATTCCAACATATACCTTCTTATAGTAAAAACATTTCTCAAAAAGCATAACAATTTTATACCTAAGAAAATTCATAATTATTTCTTAGTACTTAATAGAAAGTGCATAGTTAAACTTCTTCAATTTAGGGATTTGTTTTTTAATTAAGATGGTATGAAATCATTATAGGTGGGAGAGATCATGGTAAGACAATTATTTCTTACAGTTTTCCCCTAAAGCTCATTTTATTAAAATTAAAACCTACAGAAAGGATGAAAAGTAAAATTAACATTCATATATTCTTCAAGTTGGTTCCCCAGTTGCTAACATCTTAATACATTTTCTTTTCTTGGATATATCATTTGTAAGGTGCATATAAAAATTCTATAGTAATGCTGTTTTTAACCTAACATCAGAGAAGACCAACTACATGGTGGGTATTTTTGGATATTCTCAGTAGAGGCAACTATTATCTAAAAAGGAAGACACATTTATTCAAGGAAATGCTGGTAACTTGTCAGCATTCTTTGTCATAATTCTTAGAAAACTATGTTTCATAAGGGCTAGCACTGTGCATATCTCTGGTCATCATTTCAGTCCCAAACGTAATTGTCTACAGACCCAAATAATCATTTGTTCAATAAATGAAAAGTAGTGGGTGGGAAGAATGCCTGAATATAAATTAGTTGTCACTTGGGACTTCGTGGGGAGGGAAGTGGCCCCAAAGTGAAGTACTAAAGTCACAATCACATTAGACACGTACCTCAACCATCTGTTAGAACACATTGAGATCTGAGAACTGTAAAAATACTCATTTAGAGCATAATTTTAAAGTAGAAATGTTAAGTATATGGCAGTGATATCCTATATAAAAACACAAGCTAATAATAATTTCTCATTTCTATCATCAACCTAAAAGAGTGAAGACAAAGTACTTCCAAATTAATGTTTTGCTAACAGTCATATATATTTCAGTAAAAAATCAAGACATATTTGTTATCTACCTCTTGAGTTGCTATTTTTCGATTCAGTTCAGCTACTTTGGAAGAAGAATTTTCAACTGCATTTTGGCAAAGGAGTTTCTCTACTTCCCTCTGATGGGATGCTTTGAGGGATGCAATATGTGCTGCAGTGTCTTCCTTGACCCTATAGAACAAATGAAAGAAAGTCACACATAATAGTGGCTCTTCAATCTCTAAGTCTAATCTCTAAGAGTTAGCACAAAATTAGTGTAAGAAGCCTAGAAATGAAAGAAGCAAAAGGAGAGAGGGTATCAATATTAACTGTGTCAGGCTACATAGAGCCTTTATACATTATTACCTGTGGTTTCTCACAACCACTTCACGAACTCACTAGATTTTGTAAGGCCAAACTTGAGTTTAGAAAAAGTGAAATATCTAGGGTCCCAGATCAGTACATTGCAGAGCCGGGGTTCAAGTCAAGCAGAGTTAGACTTCAAAGTCTGAGCCTATATTCTCTGAGGAAATCTAAGGCTTCAAAATATCTGCTTGATATTTTAGGATAAATTCAGGTTTCTTGCTCAGATTCTTTTTTAGATAATCACAGATATTCCTTTTGGAATCTTTAGTGTTTTGTGTCTAGGCAGCATTTCCCAATTTCTGGTACACAAATATGACTCCAGGGGTAGTTGCATATTGTGAGAATAAAATGAGCTTTACGGTAGTTCTCAGGAGACAAGGGTAATCTGCATTTAGTTAACTTGGACTATAAATGTGAGACTATTCATTTGTCTCTGACAAAAATTTATGCATTCAGAGGCAGTTTAATAAACGGAAAAGTTATGAATCACTGTTGATACACACTAATATAGCAATTTACAAATTACAGACAAATTTATGCTTATTTCACTAGGTGAATATTTCTCCATGGAAACAGTTTGGCTGGAATTCTAGAGAAAGCATAAAAATTTAAGATAGATCTGAATTATAAAAGACAGCCTAAATCTGGGACTGGGAAAGTGTACTTCTCAGATTTAGAGCTGAGAAACTGACAATAAAAGGACATTTTAAACTATATACAAGAAAATTTATAGGGAAAACCTAGATTTGAAACTATTTCTAGGAAAGAACGTGATTCTTCCCACTTAAACTCAAGACTGAAGAAACCCAGCTTCATTTTGGAGTTGTACAGTTGTGACGACTCACTGCCGCGGCTCATGAGCCATCAGCAATAGCTTGTTAAGTGCTCCATGCCCACTCTGCTCCCATACCGGGTGTCTGTGCGGATGCAAAGCCATAATCGAACATGTCTTCTCAAGGAGCCACAAAGCTGTGTATGATTAACATTTTCTTGGTGCATATTATAAGTTGTGTAGGACTTGGGGGCAGGAGCAGGCAGTTTCTTGGGAAGCTCCAAGAAATGTTTTGTGGAGGAGGTAGGACTTGAAACACAAATGAGCAAAAGGCATTAAGAAATGTGGCCGATTAGGTGATCAAAATATACCATGAACTTTTAAAAACAACTACACTGAGAGACACATTGCCACTCATCTCCCTCAAAATACTCCCTCTCGCTTCAAACGTACTTATCCCATCATTCTTGCCATTTTCTGGAGCAGTTAAGGAAGTTCTCTTTTGTGTCTTTACACGGACTGATCAAAACTATGGTAAGGTGAATGCAGCTGTCAAGCGCCATCCAAAAGAACGGCAGGCTCATAACAACATTAGACAGTGTTTTCATCCACCTTATTCACCAGATCCACCACTGTGCAACTTCAGGCTCTTCCCCAAAGTCAAAATGACCATGAAAAGTAAATATCTTGAAAGATTCAGGACATCGAGGCATCCACAGCAGCATGCTAGCTCAATAAATTGGACTCTGACTCTCCTTTGGAGTTACTCCAGGAGGTCCCCCCAGAACCCCCAAATTCAGACTGGATGTGTCCTTTACTGAATCTTCACCATTTACCTAACACAGTATAACTAAAGACATTTACTACAGACTCACTAGAACTGCTTCAGAAAGTGGCAAGAATGATGGAATAAGAGCGTTTGAAGCAACAGGGAATACTTTGAGGGTGATTGATGGCAAATGTGTTTATTATGGATTTAAAAACTTAAAACACTTTATTTTTTGATCACACCTCATAGAATACTATTAGAATAGTGAGGGGACTTAAGATGCTAGGCAGAGAAATTTAGTCTTGATATTTATGGAAGTTAGTAATCACTGGAGGGTGCAGGGACTTGAATATGGAAATACTTACAGAATATTACTATATTTTAAGCATGAAGATTAGGGGAGGTGATCAGGGTAGGAAAACTATAGTAAGTCAGGCAGCCTACACTAGTTAACTACAATGAGGAAGAAAGCTAAATGATGAATCTTTATAATGAGGCACCCTACATACCATGAATCCAGGTTAAAAAGGAAGTAAATTTGAGCCTGGCAGTTGGAATTAATATGACCATAGACAAGAACAGAGAACTGAAGAGGGGGAACGGAACTAGTTTTTGGGTAAAATGGAAAACTAGAGGTACTTCTGATTCTAAGAAAAGTAATCCAGTGAACAATTTTAAGTTTGACATCTGAGAATAAGCTTTGAAAAATAAATCTAGAAGCCATGATTCATAGAATCCATAAAATAGTTAAGCTTAGCAACAGAGAAAGGATAAAAAGAAACCCAAGAACTGAACTTTTGTAGAAAGATTTGGGGGAGGGAAAAACAATGGAACTAGAAGTCAGAAAAACAGTTTTAGAGCTGCCAAGTTACAGAGGTTAAGGGGGGAAACCATTTGAAGACAGGCTATGTAGTCAACATTGTCAAGAAGAAAGAGGATGCAGAAAATGGCACTGGACTGGGAAAGGTCATTATTGAGAGAACAGGTAAAGAGTGGTGAGAAGAACCATGTTCAAGATGAGGTAGAAGTGGAAGAGGTTACTTGTGGGAAACTGGCACTGAAAGGCAGTAAGAGGACTAGAACTTGGTTTGATTAGGGGAAAGTAAGTTCTGAGGCTGTCAGAGGCTCAGAGGAAAGAGACAGTAGGTAGCAGCTGGAGATTCTGCAAAGAAATGTGGAAAGTTCCTCAAGTCATACATGGATGATAAGTACAGTTTGAAAGTTACTTTTGAAAAGAGAATCTTTTCCTCTTAGATGGTCAATTAGTTTTAATAATAGCTCTTTTCTGACAGCAATCTACCTACAGCAATCATAAATGACATTTCCTTTGCAAAGAAGGGCCTAAGTGGCCAGCTTATTAATTACTAAAATCATTTGGATACACACAGAAAGACATGACTGGTCAGCCCAAGGACATGACTAGGGGTGATACAGATTTTCATTCATCAGAATCTGGGCTGCTGGCAGGTACAGAAAACTACCTTGAAATAGATAATTGCTCAGCAAAGTAATGCAATTTCTTAAAATCTAGTTATAAATTTGGTTCAAGGTCAAACTGATCATTCAGACAAAATGTCTTAGAATTTAAAAAAAGTCTGTTAGGTTCCCAAGTATTTATATACAATTTAACATTTTACCTTTTCATAGAGTTTTCAAATTGATTCATTGCTGCTTCAGATTCCATCTTCAGCTTATTTCTCTCCAAAATTAATTCCTCTAGCTCACTTTTCAATCTGTAGTTTTCTTGCACAACTTCTGAAATATGGGAATCAGTAAAAGTATGTGGTTGGTACAGCTTGCCATCCAGGGGTCCAGAGAAGTTTGCAGTTCCTTTACTTGGGTGCAAAACATCCTTCTTCACCCTTTTGGCATTTGTTTCCTCTCTGCCCTTCGTGTTCTGATTAGACAGCATCATTCTTCTCTCCTTCTGCAGCCTCTCCACAGTTTTCGAAAGGTCCTGTATTTCTCTTCCTTTGGCAGCCAGTTCTTCATTGAGTCTCACTAGTTTAGCTTTAGCATGGGCCTGTTCCACCTGGAATTCTATAGACTGGAAATCTTTATCATCTTTGTCATTTTTCTTAAGTTCTAATTCAGCATTCTGACGTTTAAGAACATCTATTTCCGCTGCAAAGTTTCTGAGAGTGGTTTGATGGGCTTCCTTCATGTCCTCAAGTTCTGTTTCCAGTGCTTTAACCCTGGAGTTGTCATGCTGGTTCTGGGATGTTTCTTTTAATTTGCAGGCAAGTAGCTGCTCCTGTTCCTCAAGTCTTTGTTCATATTGAATCTAAAGAAAGAATCCATGTAATATCAAAGGCCTGCTAAACATTTCATTAGTTACTTAAGCCCTGCATTCTGTCGAGTCTTAGCTCTTCATTCAGGTATTTCTTATATATTCTGATGTATCAAAGCCTTACTGTTTGAAAGGCCATGATAGCATATAATCTTGACATGTTGTATAATTTCATGTTATTTCATAAATATTATATATTAATTTGTATACCCTCAAATTTATTTTGAACCTTAAAAATAAAGGCTTATTAAATAGCATTAATTTGTTAATGTACTGTAATTATTAATATTCACAGGTTATCTTTAACATGCATCCTTTTCCATTTAAATTGTCAAACATTATCTCTGAGGATAAACGGGTAAAGCATCTGTGGGTACTGAAGTCTGAGAAACAGCACATTTTCAACCTTCTTACACCAATTTATTAACCTTGTGGGGACTAAGCTTGGAGCTTCAAAATAAAAAGAGTTTACTCTAAGGAGAGAGGTACCAATAGTGTTTGCTTAATCAATGAATACTCATTAAGCTTCAAATTTGTGCCAAGTACTGTGGTAGGTTCTAGAGATAAGAGGAGATTCAATTCTTACTTGCAGACCATTCACAGCCTGGTGAGGAGGGCGACAGAGCAACCATCACAATGTCCTGAGCTAACTGTGGTAATGGGCCTGTGCACACAGTGCAGAGGTGGTGAGGCAGCCCTGAGAGGCCAGAGGCCATGCTGTTAAGTTTGATCTTAAGAGCTGAGTGCAGATTTGGGGATGAGTAGAAGCACAGACGTTTTGGAAGGAGAGGACACGTGACTGGTATGTGCTGAGAATCAGAAATACAGGGAGGAAGTCACATGTAATGAGGAGGGGCAGGCGTGGGATGATGGAGTAGGCGATTACAAAAAGGGGAAATGTTCCTATGGGTTAGCAGATTTAGATACACAAAAATAGAGAAGAGGGTTGGAGATCATATCTGAACTATTTGCTTGGCAGAATATGAGTAATAACTATAATTATTTCCTGTTTGTTATATTCTAGGCATGGTACTAGGCTTCATACAACACCCCTAACACCTTATAATATAGGGATTAATTATTTACTGAGTATCTTCTCTGTGCCAGGCACCTTGTTGAGTGACAGAATACAACAAAGAGTGAGAGCAGAGCTGTTCTGGCCATCATGGAGTCCAGAATCTAGGAGGAGGCCAAGACGACCAGCAATGCAATCCAATGGCTGCACTTGTGGTGGGTGCATGGGGCTGAGAGTGGAGACAGAGGTAATTCATTTACCATAATTCACTGGAGATGCAATGTCTAGACTGAAATCTGGATCACAGGAACATCTTTGCTATGGCAAACGGGCATTCAGAGGATACCAGTCAGGGGCAACAAAGCATGCACATTTTTGTGGCTATAGGAAGTAAGGCAAGCAGATGCAACCAGCCAGTATGATTGAAGGGAACAAGCATGGTAATAAAACACTGAAGAGGAAGGAAATGCCTGGTCACCTGTGGATAAATGCCATTTATTTATTCTAAGAGCAGCAAGAAGTTGTTAAAAGGCTATCAAAACCTTGTATGTGTATGTGTGTGAAGATAAAGGGATATGAAAATATAATTTTGGCTTTAGGGTCAAGAGTATTAAGATGGGAACAGTGGATATGTGTAGACTAGTCAGAAAGTTGCTAAAGTAATAAAAGAAATACATAGATACACGCTTACTTTTTTTTTTTTTTGGTGGTGGTGCTGGGGGTTTGAGCCCCTATGGTCTTGTGCATACTAGGCAAGTGCTCTACCACTAAAAGTGGTAGAGCATTTTTTATTAATGACTGCAGTATAGTGACATGTTAATGAAAAGAGCAGAACTGAAAGATAATTTGAAATCAAGTGGTAATTGGCAATAAGTCAATTATTTCTGGTACATGTGAGAAAATTGAGGCTCAGAGAGGTACAGTACTAGCTCAGTAATGATGGAACTGGGCCTAGACTGAAGGTCTGACTCTACAGTGGTGTGTTTTGTATTATGCTACAGTCTGTATACAAAGGAGGCAAGGTCTGCTGAAAAGGGTAGGAGAAGATGAACTTGAGTGAATGGTTACAAACTTGGAAGAAGGATGAGCTCAGCCATACCCACAACAGGTTTGCCAAACAGCACTGAAAGGATTCGTGAAACTGGACACCCCTGTACCCAAGCAGCCCCACTGTCTTAACTGTGCAGTCTTCTTTAGACACACAGCAGTATGAGCAGAGGCGACGGGATGAACTGGGGCACAAGGTGAAGCTGTTAGGATGGTTGGAAACTGGGTGGTAAAGGAGTATACATTAGGATGTACGATAGTGGGAGAAGAAAGTGAACCACCAAGTGGGGGTGGAGCAATTTAATAAAGAGGGTGAATAACAGAAACACAACCTGCTTTGATGTGACCTTAATTTTCAGGCCACTGTATTTCCAGGTTGTCAAACTTTTTAGTCTCTGGAATCTAAGTTCTTTCACCTGTTGCTTTTCTCAGGACAGAAATCTGTGGGGAATGAGACCACCTTCCTAGAAGCAGTTTGATGTAAGGTTTTGTCCAGAAGCTTGGGTTTGAGTCATTCCTCTGCTACTCCCCAGCAGTGGAACTTTGGCAAGATGGTTAAATTGTGAACATCTCAGTCCCGTCTTCTGTAATCCAGGGTAACAACATCTACTTCACTGCTAAGTAGAAGGATCATGCAAGATGAACCGGGACATACGTGAAAGCATCTTGCCCAGAACCTTGACAACAACCATGTGCTCAACAAATTTCTAAAAGTAAACTGAATACCACATACTATTGTACCCTTGGTCCATTCTGGAAGTTATATTTTGATTCCTTTGTTTCACAAGGGGGTGGAAAATTTAGAAGTAAGAAATTTCTAGAAGATGCTCTCCTGCATCCCTGCCTCACCTCTCAAAATGTGTGCTTCTGTCATACTCTTTCATGCATATCTAAATAAATTTCAGTGAAACTTTAGCCTAATTTATACTAATTCTAACATGTGATCCTGTGCTTGTTCATTTCATGTCTAAAACAAAAATGAGTTGCTGAAAGAGGACAAGATAGGATAGATGTAGATGTAGGTGCAGTTGTGGCAAAGGTTTGTGGGCGAGGACACTGAGGTTGTCTGTTAAAATGAGATCCAAGAAGGCTCTGTAAACCTGGTCCATCTCCGAGCGCCACCTCCATACCTACACCTCGTGCTTACCTTCATTTTCTGAAACTGTTGTTCCATGGTACGAAGGCTTTTCTTTGCTTCTTCATCTCTGCCCTCCAGGTCAGCTTCTAGCTTTTTAATTCTTTTTTCCATAAATTCCACTGTATTTCTATCTGTTGAATCACCAGCGGCTGAGGCAGCCAATATTAAAGCAGGTAAAGAATTGGGATATCTTCTTTTCAGTATTCCTTCCATTTCCTTAACCTATTAAAATATATGTGAAAATAAAGCAGTTTAATGTATAAAGTTAGATTATGTTACATCAGGTATATCTGAATCTCAATGTCCAGAGCATGTCTCCAGACTGGGTCAGACACACAGAAGTACAAACCCATTTAAAATTTTACAATCTTAGATTATCTGACTTAAAACCCTATAATGTAACTGTCTATTTAACTATGGTTAACTTGGAGAAGTCCTCTTATAGTCACTTGAAAGATACCTTCAGGCTTCCTGTTATATTACTAATAACCAGCCTTCTTGAGTACAAAGCTCTTCCCCTATCTTTTTTTTCCTATAGACCCCTCCTCGCCATATGATAGTGCCTCTACAACTGACTGATTGAAAAATTACTTACATACACTTGAACAAACTTTGCAATGTACTCAGAACTTCCTAGGCACTTGCTCCTGTTAGCAACAATCTTCACCCTTACTCACTCCCCCAGTCCCTTTCCAAATGAAGCTTAAAGGAACTTAATTAGGAAGCAAGGAATATTAGATGACATTTAATGAAATCTTCATAAAAGAATAAACACTTTTAATTTAGTCTTTAAAACAATGAACCACAATGTGGTCTTTCTGTAAGAGAGAACTGCACTAGACAGAGTCCACAGAATTTACAGCTTGGTATTACAGTAATACCTTGCTTTGTGAATGCTTCTGCTTGCAAATAATTTGGTTCTAAAAAGCATTCAACAAAATTTTGCTTCAGTTCACAAACTCCACATTGGGTAACAAACAACTGTGGCCATCCTCCCCAAAACTGTAAAACAAATTAAGTTCGTGAAACAAGGTACCACTGTACATGTGCCTATGTGTGCATACCTGCATTTTTTAAGGGTACTATGGTTAAAATATCCTTTAAAAACATACATTAAAACTCTAAGTTCTTTGTTAAAGAGTTTTCTAGCCTATGAGCATGCAACAAAATACACCCTAAAAAGATTTTTAAAAAACGAATTTAACATTTATAATTAATGTGTTCACTTAAAAATTTAAATATTTTCATTCTAATTTTAATATGTGAAAATATATTGATCTTAGGGAAAATTAAATTTTTATTTGCATCTTTGATTTTGCTGTAAAATATTCTTTGGTCAATAAAAAAGTTTTAAAAACTTTTGTTAAAAATTAAACACTGAAATATTCAATTAAGTGAAAGTATAAACACATGGCCATGACCTGAAATTTTTCATTATAAAATGCATCTAATTTGCCCCACTTTGTTTTTCAGAAAAATATTTTATTTATAAATTATCTATTTTATAATATGGTTTCAAAATGATTCTGACTACATTGTGGCACAAGTTGATTATAAAATATACATTCAGGTCTAAAGTAATTAGGATATAAATTCTTGTGGAAACAGTAAATAAGATCTGAAATAAACATGCAATGATCTAAGTAAACAAAATATTAAATGATGACTATATTACAAAAGAATCTACTGTAATAAAACCAATAAATGTTTAATAAAAGAAGACAGGTTAATTTTATAAAATAGTATATTTCTGGTCAATATGGATTACTATTTGAAGTCTTTATTTTCATCTTAAGCTTGATTTACTTCTTTACTCTCATATATTCAATTCTACATAATTTTTCTTTTAAAAAGTCACCTAATGGAGAAATAGTTTCTTCTTTTCTTTCACAATTCTGATGGCTTCTATACTGGGTAATATAAATGTTAAACAGTGAAGAAAATCTAAGCAAAATCCTGGACTACACTCACATTAGAATATTTCTAGCTCTTCAAACTGCCTCTGACCCAAACTACTGTCATACCTTTTAACACGACAAATTTTTTGATTAGTTTTCTTCCTTCTCATAAAACTAGAATAATATTCAGTGCAGGGATGACCTCAGAATTTTGGATTTGTGATGGAATAATAGCCACACATTTAAGTATTATGACTTGACTACAGAACTGTGCTGCCTTACAAACACAGCTGGAAATTCTTACTGTTTTAATATTCAGTAATAAATATGAATGGTGTACTACAGAATGTTTTAAAATAGAAGAGTTAAGTATTGCTTTCCCCCAATACTTTATTTTATTCTAATAACCTTCACTGTATGATTTTAAATAAGGGTCTCCTAGCCACACTGACCATGAAATTAATATTTCTAGTCCTAAACACTGAGCAAGAGTTCAAAATAATGACTAGCTTTTTGGGAGGCTAAATGTTCTATTTTGGGGGTATTTCTAGTATTTCCCAAACATTACCAACATATTCCCAACTCAAGGATCTTTCTTCTTGTACTCTTCCTCTCACTTATCTTTGGTTAGAAGGACTCTTTTATTTTTTAAAGAGACGAGGTCATGCTATGTTGCCAAGGCTGGCCCTGAACTCCTGGGGTCAAATGATACTTCTACATCAGCTTCCCAAGTAGCTTGGACTATGGGCGTAGAACACTGTGCCTAGTTTCGGAGAAATTCTAACTCTATACCCAGAGCTTCAAAACTTTGTTTCCTTCTTGCTACACGTCTAATAGAGCTGGGATGCAAAATGATCTTTCATCAGTAGGTCTAACATCTTATAACTGAGGCATGTTCTAAAAAATTTTTATAAAACTATAGATTTTAAAAGCTGCTCATTACTTTTATTAATGTTACTGTAAAATGAACATTTTCCAGGTTAACTACATCTTGTGGGAACTGAAACAAAAAGGTACCATATAAAAAATACTTTAAAAATAAAAATTTACCCATAACACATACTTGTCGCTCCAGATCCTGAATTTTTTTGGCATCAGTTGCTCTATCTTTTGAACGTAACTTCTGTTGAGCAGATGGATTCCCAGATTCAGCTTTCAGTTTCTCAATCTGCCAAAAAAAAAAAAAAAAAGAACACAGACAACATAAAAGCACGAGGATAGAAGCATGTTAGCTTATTTACTGATATGTTAATTTCTCAACAAACACTGACTGAGCTCTCCCCTAGTTCCAGGGACTCCTCAGGTACAGCACAGGACTGCTGGAGATAAGAAGGGCGAGCAAGAAAAAGTTCCTGATCTCATGGTGCGTATGCGCTCATGGAGGGAAATGGCTGATAAGCTAATAAATAAATCAGTAAGTACATTAAATTACTTGAGAGTGACAAGTGTCATGAAGAAAATAAAACAGAGTGAAAGAACAGGAATAGAAAGTAAGGGCAGGACTGGCAGCTACATCAGAGAAATGACTCAGGAAATGGCTTTGAGCTAACCTGAACAATGTGCGCTGTTCAACAAGAAATGAACCTCAGGGGAAGAACCAAGGTCAGCGCATTCCCCACCGAGACAACAAATGGACTGACAGAATCAGAAGAGCTCTGGTGTGACTGGAGGATGGAGTGGTTCCTGATGAGGCTGAGGAGGCAGGCAAGCTTCTGACTACATGCACAACTGACAGGTCTTGATAGAGCTTGTATTATTCTCAGTCTAATCTGAAATACAGTATGTATCCAAAAACCAACCAAAACCCAAACTGGCTATTTAAACTAATAGATTTTAGAGTAATGGTACAATGATATAAGTTTATGCAGAACTGACTGTGAGGGCAACAGTGTTCATGTACATTCTGGAGTGATTTGTTACCTCAAGTTTTAACTTCTCAATTTCTTCATTTGCTTCTTTAAGCCGAACTGCATCTTTATCCAGAAGCTCCTGATTTTCAGCATACCACTGTAATCTTTTTTGCAGGCGACTGATTTCTTGTTTATGTGTTTCTTCTAAAATTTTTATTTCATACAATTTTTCACCTGTATGATAAAATAACTATAATTTTTCAAAATATGAAAATTAATACTTTGAATAACATCTACTTCATGAAGCAATAAGCACAAAACTGATATATAGTACAGTGTCTAATGTACTAGTAATGAGCAGGATTATATTTATAATCAAAATGCTGAACCAGCAACATAGCCAACATAGCAAAGGTGGCTTTCTAGGAATTTTTGATAACTGTTTTCCCACTGAATTTCATTAAGAATTTGAAGTTGTTTCCATCAGAAAATAAATGAATTCAGAGATAATAAAATGAAGAATGCCTAAATTATATGAAAATAGAACAATGGCAAATATTCACGAGTGTTTACTTACCACAACAAACTTACATTAAGTTTTAAAACTTCTTAAAATAGTCTCTCTTTAAAAATTATTCTGTTTCACAGATGAGGAAAACAAGTGGTTTTTTTTTTTTTTTTTTAAACAATGGTTAGCAATAGTGTTTCTCATTCCTATCTTACTGATGCTGATGATACTGTACAGGAAAGGTCCCTTTGGTCAGCGGGGCTCCTCTGATCTTTCTAGCCCTGTATGTGGCCACCCTAAGCTCCCGCCCACAAGGATACCATGCTGTGTGCTCAAGGGACACACCTGAGCAGCCTCCCCCTATTCCTTTACTTTCAAATCTTACCATCAAGGTCCTGCCCAAATTTCACTCTTCTCTGAAACTTTCAGCACCTATCTCATGTTTATTTGTAATTTTTAAAAAGTTTTGTGCATTCTTATCTTATTCTCTTTTGTTTTTCCTGGTGGAGACCATGTCAGATTTATCTTTACATTCTCACTAAAACACAGTGTCGTGTTGCTTGTTCATCTGGCATTCCTTGAGGGCCTAACTTTCAGACCCAGGGAAAAAAGACCTTGCTTTAAGGAAGTCCACAGTTTGGCGAGGATGACAGACATACACAATTAAACATAAAATGCCATGAATTTGAAATAATCCATGATTTTCTTTCATCTTGCAAACATTCTTGTTAAAACAATAAAGGCACCTATCTTTTAAGATTATAATATACTTCAAGGAATAGAACTTTAATTATACTAATTTTCATTATTTAAATTCAAGATTAGAACAGTTCTGAGTAAAAAGATAATGTCTCAGCTCAGTGGTTTACCTGTGGCATAAGCAATCTGCTCTTTGGCTTGGTCCCGCTCTTTCTTCACTTTTTCCAAGTCTACTTCAAGAGCTTGTTTGTCTTGCTTCAGTCTTTTGATGTCCTCCAACAAACTGCTTTTTTCTTTCTTGACAGTCAAAGAAATACCATGGCAAGTGACTTTCAAACACAATAAACTATTATAGTCTTTCCACTCAATCTATCAAAAACACCGTTGTGAAATATTTTCCCAAATTTTAGGCCTGAGTTTGTTACTATCATCTGCTTCATCCCTGAATCATTAGGAGCTCCCCATAGCCTATTAGAAGTAGTTCCAAACATCTCAACATAGCTATTACAGACTTCTCATCTGTTGTTCTATCTTCTATTTTCTAACCGTATTGATACTAATTTTCTTCCTGAATTGCTTTAATAACCTGTCAGCTAGTCTGCCTCTTTCACCCTCAACCCCTACAGTCTATTTTCTTCATGGCAGAGGACTTGCTGCAGTTAACATCACTCTCTGTGTGAAACTCTCCAGTGGCTCTTCTCAGGGTTAAGCCAGTCCTTACCGTGAACTTCGGCATCACCTAACTCAGGCTTCACCGTGACTGACAACTATTATACATGCCAGAGGAGGGCTTATGCCTGCCTGCCTGAATTAAGCACTGTTGCAAGGTCTTTCTAAACAACCAGTAAGAAATTCTTTCATTTTCTATGTATGCCTCATGCATCTACAAGCCTGACACATACACTGTAGTCACATATTTCTGTAACAAAGTTTACATTTAAGTTTTTAAACACTTCAGCAATCCCAATAAGGTACTCTGAATAGAAGATGTGCCCAGCAGTAGCATCTCTATCGATGAGCTGATGCCAGATTCTGCCTCTGGTCTCCAAGACCAATGAACTTTGTATCTTAGTGGCTTTCGTAGATTTCTCCCTTTGTGACTTTAAAAACTTCCCCTAGCCTCAGCCTCTTTGAGTATGTACATTGTTTACTAGCAAATGTAATTTGCACTGCAGTGCTCTGCAAATCCTGAATAAATTTAATCATGAGAGAGTACTTCTGTATTTTATTTAGATAGTGCTTTGCTGTTAAAGCTCAGGCCTTGTGGTTACTGAACTGGGGGCTTACAGAGGAAAGGTTCCTGCTAGGTTTTTATCCCTCTTAATTTTAGGTCCCTACAGAATTATCTTACGTTTTTGAGAGGTCAGTTATCCATACAGAAGATGTTTATTATACTTCATACAGTGCTTTTTTGTTTTTAGCGAAAGTTTCCGAGTTTTCTGTTTGTCATAAAAACAGAACTTTTAAAAGGTCACTAACAACTGCTTTTCAATGAAGTTAATGCTATGCTTGAAATTGTATTCTTTCAAGCTTTTGTAAAATATTGAAAAATTAAACTTGCTTATTTTTGAGGTCCACTGATCTTTGCACCAATATGCTTATTTGTTTAATTTTATCTATACATACCCACATGTATCTGAATAAAGTTCACTTAATGGATTCATATACAAAGCTGCAATTTTACACTACAAAAACCCATCAACTATACAAAAATTTATCAAATATGGTATGTTTCCTAATTGTATAGTAAACTCCTTATGGCAAACTGGTAATCTGAAGTTTAAATATACATAATCCTTCAAATATACTGGAAAGGCTTTTTTCACTTAGTGGTATGGGGCATAATAGGAAGTATGGGGAAAAATACCTGCCCACATGGGGTGTTTGGAAATGTGGCAGAATGGTTCTGTTACTCTCTGGTGGATGGTATGAACATACAGTACTGGGGGACAAGAATATAAAAATCATGTAATGTACAAAACACTTTTGATTAAAACAGAATTAACTTGCTCAAAATTCCAAACCTAATATTGCTTTAGACAATATTGCTAATATTACTTTAGACAGTTCTAGGCTATGTTCTTTACCATATAATTTATTATGTGGAAACACTGCATTTCAGCTTTAGTAGGTATTTGGGACACAAATATCTGAGATACAGTCTCTGCTCTATAGAAGTACACTGTCCACATCAGAAGATAAGTAAACAATACTTTTGCTTTTGGGTTTAAAAAACAATATTTTAAAAATTAATATGTGCATTACAGAAAACAAAAGCACAAGAAGCAAAGAATAAAGTCATTTGCAGTCATAGTCACCTTAGCTGAAATGTCCCTGCTAGGTCCCACATGTTCATGTACAATCTGCTATTTTGTGTGGCTGAGATCACAGAGTGTGTTATAATTTTCCACATATCATGAATATTCAACAATTCAAAAATCCCAAAGCTACGAGAGTATTTTTCATAACCAAAAATATACTACACCAACTAGATCTGTTGTAAAAAATTATAATCCTGCCTTTCATGGGGATAAAAATTTCACTGAAGACAAAAATGTCAACAGACCTATAGGACCGGTAGAGATACAATTAAACTACTGTATTCTCTTAAAGCTTAATTTAAAATGACACATAAAGCAACAGATTACACCAAGCGTGTTTCTAGGAGTTATCTAATCTCTATTGAAACATTAGCAAGAAGATATGTTCCCAGTGAATTACTAACATATTCTTACAGTTTACCCACAAGATGCAAACACATCAAAATCACTCTCCACAAAATGTGAATCTGAACACAGTGCACAAATCTCTCCTGTTCACTTCCTTCTGTCCCTCTGCTGCCAGTCTAATGACAAGTCCTAATACACACTGCCCAGGAGTAGTGGAACAATTCCAAGATATACCTTCTCTATCAATGATAGCACAAAGATATTTACCAGTTGGCTAACTCAATACCTCTACTTTTTATCTACCATACATTATCACCTTAGGACATCGATAAAGCTTAGATGTTGTACAACAGAGTATCAACTTTGTGCACAATAAGCCCAAGTACTTTACCAAAAATACACGTACAGAGAGTGAGCTGTGGTTATAATCTGAAACCATCTTCCAGATACAGAGATATTAGCAAAGAGCCCTTACTCTCCTTTCCTCACCATTCTAGTGACCAAGTGGACCACGTCTAGTAATTTTTTAAGGTGAACAATTACCTTCAAACTATTTTCCTATTTTAGCTGCATACTGTATGCTTTCCCATGTAGAGTTTAAAATAAAATATACATATATATCCTAAAAAAGTTATTCTTCTGACAGAGGTCTACGTGAATGCCTGTTGAACCTGATAGAGGATGCCATCCAAAACCAATATGACATCATTTCTAGTAATATTAAAGTCAAATGTATACTAAATGCTAATATTAGGTATTTCTTAATTTTTAAGTAGTATGAAATTTAAAAACAGATCTTATTCATTTATGCATTTCAAAAACAAGATTTTTACACAGAGATTTTTATAATGATCTTTATTACCGCTAGTAATTAAAAATCCTTATTCAACTTACCTGTGCCTCCCGTAGTTCTGCTAACAGATCTGTAAAACTCTGGTTTCTGTTAGGTTCTGACTCTTCAACTACTGGAGACAGGAAATGACTTTTGTGCATTTGTTCTCTGATTTATTTTGAAAATAAAAGGATACTTTTACTAGACATTCCTTTCAATATAAAATATTCTTAAAAATTAAACACTAATAAACATTGAACTATATTAACCACTGAAGATAGAATTTTTATTTAACCTAAAGATTAAAATTCTAATGTATTAAAAAAGAAGCATATTTTAAAGGAAATGCTTCTACGTAATCTAAAAGAATTAAAATCCTAAGATTACCAGTTTATTTGTAATATAAATATATTTCCTCCCAATTCTGAGAGGGGAAAAAAATTGGTGGTGCAGAAAAGTGTGCTAGCTGAATCTTTCCTGCAGTAGTAAATACACCTTGTGCCAAATCCAAACTTTTCTGAGATACACAAATTGCCACAAATTTTATGCATAGAAACTAACAAAATAAACTCTGCTATTTGAACCTTAGAATCAATATTGCAGTTTTTTCCCCCAGAGACATTGGGTATACCACCTAAGATCATCTAGACCTATTAAAGAAAACATGTATTCCATCATAATAATTAATTTTGGATGCTGGGATAGTTCTATTTAGAAGACAGATAGTAACATCCCAAAGACCGGACAGTCTGGAATATGAGCAAGAGGTGCTGGTCCTCCCTTGTCCCCTGTGGTGAGTGTTGGCTGCCACAACTCACAGGTGTCTTCTTCTCTGAAGAAACCCTCTCAGCCAAACAACAATCCCTAACCTGGAGGTTATCAAGATATAAGGCATCGGGAGAAACAGTATTTATTCAATATCCTGAAACCAAAGTCAAATATAAATGCGCTGAAAATACTAAAGCATGTACTAGTCATTCCATACCAAAAGAAAAAACCCACTGAATGTTCAGAAAGTTACTAAACTGGAAATCAGTGTACAAATTAAAATAAATATTTCTAAGTAAAAATAAATGTATCAGTGTAATGATAAAATGCTTAGAAATATTCAAAGTATTTTTGATTGTAAGAATTTCAAAAGGACTTACTTTAAGGAAGCTAATTCACTGAATAAACTCTGGTTTTCCTTAAACATTCGCTCTTCATTTTTTTTGTTTTGTTCTTGGAGATCTTTTACTCGATTATATAATTTTTCATTTTCCTTTTTAAAAATAGAAAATGGCATTTCAGTTAAAAGTCAGTAGCACTGATACGATGTGCTTGCAATAGATATATCTTTTAAACATTTTGAAGATCTTTTAAATTTTGTTAGTTTTTTACTATGCAAAATCTTTTTCAAATTTTTTATATTAGAAAATTTTGCATCTAAAAACAATTTATTTCTTTTCAAAAATGCTTAAAATGTTCATGTGAAAAAGAAGCTGGAAACATTCCCAAAGCTAAAGGGCCTAACTGTCACTTATAAGGCACTGGGTCAGGAGAGGGGCTGAAGAAATCACCACATTCCGACTGCCTGGGTCAGGGGTGGGAGGGCCCAATGGGACTCTATACCCTTCTTCTGTTCCTGCCCTGAAAACAGGAAGAAAAAACAAAAAATCACGACTTGAGGAAATTCTGGAAGCCAGGCCCTCAGGATGTAGAATGGGTATTCATGGCTGTATATGAAACAGACTATAAGCAGGCAGTTAAAGAGCAAGTTGTCAGACAAGGCAGAGCACAGATCCAGTTTACCCTGGGGCCTGAGAGACTCAATCTAGCTGAGACTAGAAGGAGAAAAGAACGAACCAATTTGTGTTTAGATGCTTTGCTTATTAACCCCTTTTAAAACTGAGAATCTGATGAAAATCTAGGGCTTCTGAGGAGTTAATGAAAACAATGGATTATCTCAGCATGAACAGATGGCACGTAAATGCAGTACACACAGAATGAATGATGCCCCCCACCCCAGATACCAAGGTACATACACAACTTTTGTATTATCTTCATGGGAGATGACGGGTGACATATTTATGGGTCTGTGAAATCTTAAAAACTCCTGGTTCATAAGCCAAGATCAGATGGTAGATAAAGAGTGGAAATAGTCTCACTAATTTGAGGGCAGCGTGATATGCAAAATCAGGCTATTTCATTTACAGCAAATGATGCAATCATTGGTGTAGCAAATACTTTATCTGAATGTCCTTGGGTATTAAAGTATGGCTCAATCCTCAGACCAGAGTTGTTGAAAGAGAGGAACACAATGAGGGGAAGAGAAAGGAAGAGGAAAAAGAAAAAAATGGGCGTGGGAGGCAAGGAATGAAGAGAATACAATGAAGATCATTAAACTTGTCCTGATTGTCAGCTAAGCATCACTAAGATTTCCTCACACATTATAAACATCTGCCTCTGTAAACAGATCTCACATTAGATTAAAAAATGTTCACCGTCATGGCATTACCAATTGACTTCAGACTCACATTTCTGAATATAGTAGCAAAACTAGCCAATACTATCTACTACAGAGCATCATAGAAAACTAAAGAAAAACAGGACAGTTTCCAAGGAAAACAGCTATTAAATTTACAACAGGCAATGATTCTTAACAGGTTACTGTGTGCCAGGCTGAGTGTATAGTCCTTGCTAAGAAGCTGGTCTGTACTGCCGTATTATTTCACTTTCACCTTAGGAGGGAGGTACTATTATTATCATCCCCATTTCATGATAAAGGAGCTTGCTTAGAGAGATGAAGTGACTTGCCCACGGCTGCACAGTGGGTGACAGAGAGCTAAGACTCAAAACCAGGCTCTCCTAATCCAGAACCCATGATCTTTTATCTGCCAATGAGAAATGTGTAGACCAGTCAAATTATTACTGCCTCATAGGTGCCTGTTAAATTAGCAGAGCATATTTTAAAACACCTTAATTTTATAAATAAAGGATCAAAAGCAAACTCTCCATAAGCAGAAGAATTGCCACACCTGTTGATATCCTTGAAGAAGTGTCTCTTGTTCCTGTATTTCTTTTTGTATTTGTTTTAATTTTTCTCCAGTGATAGGATCCGTAGTTTCTCCCAAATGTAACCATCTTTGTTTTCTGTTTGTTTCTTCAAAGCTATTTAACTTTGAGAAAATGCAGAAATTGCTCATGTGGGGAAGAAAATGATGAGGTAAAACAAGAGAAACAGTAATAGAAATCAAGATGGTGAGACCCAAACTATTTTATAATATTGGAGTATGATGTAACTACAGTTAAATACAATGACTTAACTTTCATTCTGATGGCTCTGGTGAGTGAAGGAACTCAAATGTTAGTGACATTCTCTGAGTCTAGACCTTCTATACAGCAGTTCTTGATGAAACTAATTTGAAAAGGACTGCTAACAGAAATCATCAAAATGAGCCAATTTAAGTTTAGATTTTTACCCCAGAGCTTCAATTTACTCTCACATAAGAAGTCATTTTCCAGAACCATGACCATATTTCATATAGCAAAGAGATGAAGTCAAACAATTCCAGGAAATAAGGATGTGGATGCACTTAACAGGCAGTAAAGGGGTTTTGTTATTGTTGTTGTTCTTTAGGTGTTTCTTTCTTTTAATTAAAGGAAAAACAGAACAGTGTATTTAGTACCTTGGATTGAAGAATATAATTTTCTTGACTCAACTTGAACAGTTCTTTTTCCTGTTGTTGTTTTAGTTCTTCCAATTTATTTTCCAGTTCTTTCTCTTTTTCTGAGAATGTGACTTTAATTTGTTCAATTAGGGCTTCTGCACCCCTCCATTTTTCTTCTGCTTCCTGAACCCTTTTAAGCATAAATACTTCTTTCATTTTGTTCTCACCACAGTATTCTGAAGAATCCTTTTAAAGAAAAGCATTATTTTATTATAGTACTTTTACATAAAAAACTACATACGTGGTTAGGAAAAACATGAGACATGAAGAATAAAAATGACATGGTTAATAATGTTCTACCAGAAAGAAATTTATTTATATTTCATTACTTAAATATTTTTCATTACTACATATTAGTTATATATATTAATGGAGTTTATTGTGATATTTCCACACATTCATCCTTTAGGCACTGATCATATATTTGTAATTTAGTTTTAATATAATTTTAGAATGTAAAAAATCATAAATGTTAATGTGAAATTTAAAACTTACAGTCTGAAATTGAACACCAGAATCAGCTGCTGTAGGATCTTCAGACTTTTTAGGGGTGGCCAGGCAATTTTCACTTTGGGGAGCTGCTTTATTCAAAGCTGCAGGCTTGATGAGTTTTGTTCCAGGTAACATGTCTAAATATTAAAAACAATGGATGAAAGCACCAAAAATGTAAAGTTGAATATACATTCAGCAATTATGTAACAATAAGTATGAAAATAACAGGAACACTAAGATAAAGTGTGGATCTTAAGTAGGCCAAAAGCCAACTCTACAACACAGCTGCAGCTGTTTCACTGTAATAGCCCATAATCAATATTCTACTCAATTTGACACAGATGGCCAACTGACCCAAGACCCATGTCAAATAACAAATGGAGCTAAATAAAGGTGAGGAGACTGAATTGGGATAACTTCAGGGTTTATTAATTACTTGCAAACAAATTATTCCATATATGTTTATAATTGTAAGAATTTCTAAATGATGAATCAAAAAGCAAAATGCAGCTGATAACTTTATGAAACATTTTGGTTCATACTGTCTGCCTTCAAAGCATACTTTCATAAATAATAACAAGATACATAGTATACTGGAGTAATAGGAACTGCATGGAGGACTTTATAATGGCTAACCTAAATTTGCTTTTAAAAGGTTAATAATGCTGCTACCATATAATATTAATATATGTTAAATTAGAAAAAATGTGATTAATGTATGTTCTGGTCCAATTTTCCACTTTTAAGATAATTTATAAATCCACGAAGAGTAGAAATAATTCTAAGGTCAATATATTATTCAGTTAATAATAAGGTTCGAGGAAATATATACAAGAGATTTTTAAAGTCCATATTCAAATATTAAGGGTTCTGATTATCTTAGAGAAAAAATTTTGTATTTTTAAAAAAATTTCAAAATGATAACTTTTTAAATGTAGAATTTACTTTTTCATTACAAATGTTATACATGCCAAGTGTGTTAGTGCACACTCATAATCTCAGCTACTCAGGAGGCTGAGGCAGGAGAATAGCAAGTTCCAGGCCAGCCTGGGCAACTTAGTGAAATCCTGTTTCAAAAAAAAGAAAAGGAAAAAGGGATGGAGATGCAGTTTTAGTGCACTCTGAGTTCAATTCCTAGTACTGATAAAATGAAAAAGAAAATCATGCAAGATTATTAAAAAGAAAAATATAGAAAAGACTAAAAAAGAAAATTCATCAACTGTATGTTCCAAAAAAATTTCATTTCAATCTTTTTTATAGGACAGCAAAGGTTTTCCTTATATAGTCATGATCATAATTAGACTGTTTTGCACAGATTTTCTAGAGAAATTTCTTAAACCATTAAAAAAAATCCTGATTCATTGTAGAAAGTCATTTAATCCTTCCACATGACTGCAGGTTCATTACTGTGACCGAGGAATGGGATATGTTCTGCCAGGAAGTGATTCTCTTAGGACCAGGCAGCTAGGAACAGTTGTTTTCATGTTCATAGTCATAGTCTACTAGCCTTTATGCCTGAATTTCCTCTTACTTTTGATTTCTCTCAGCAGATTAAAGTATCTTAATAGTTATTTTCAATAATGGTACAGATAATACTTATCCTGACCCTTTACACAGGAGAGAAAGTTTTCTCGAACATGAATTCAAATATGAAAATACTGCAGAATTTGGAACCTGTGAGCCATTCTTGAAGAAAAAATAATGCATTAAGAAAATTCAATCCAAAAAGAAACCAACTAAAATGATTCCAGAATGGAGAAACCATGGCTAAGAAACTGCTGAGAAGCATTTAATTGTTTTTAGAATCAGAACCAAGAACTAAATCCAAATGCTGAGGGGAGTTATGGTTGCAAGAGAGAATACAATAAATATATTCTGAGTAAAAATAAAATTAATAAAACTAGTTAGAAGGCATCTCAGTAGGGGATTATTTATGTTTCATAGCAGAGAAGGAACTGATCAGTGATGTATAAAATTGAAAATGCAGTTGGGACACACAAAGTATGGCTGTGGCAACTTCGGAGTGGTTCTGATGCTCTATTTTTCGAAAGAGATCTTTTGGGACATAATATTTTAGGATAAAATTTCTTTGTCTTATAAACTTAAGTAAACCTAAATCTAATGTATTATTTAAGAAAAACTTATAAAGTATGATATATTAGTCTAAAAATAAAAACACAGAAATTAGAGCTGAAGAAAATTAATCTAGAATGAGAACCACCACCACATGGATGGTACTGTCATTCTCTTCCTCTTCCCTATTAACACATACTTACTTCTGTCTGGAGCAACAATATGCTCAGTTAAACACGTGCAACTCTTCAATATCTATGCAAGACGGGGTGGCCACAAGATCAAAGTTCTGGTCAGCAGGATGGAAGCAAGAGTTTCCTTCATGCGACTTTCAAGCAAACTGATTACAGTACTTCCTAAGCAGCTGATGATCTGATTGCCATCTATCTTTCACCCTACCTCAGGCACAGGGTTTGGAGGATGATGACAGAAGTCACACAGTATATATTTTGCATCAGTAGAGGAGGGATCTGGCTGCTTGCACAGCTGTACTAGCTCTGTCTGTCAATCTCTGGAGGCTGTGACATCAAAAACCCAGTAACTGGTTAAGCTCCAGTAACTGGGCTTCTTTCTATTCTAACTAAGGCTGATCTCAAATACATTCTCTAAACTTCTGTATAATAATCTCTGTCTCAGAGTCTGTTTCCTGGAAAACCCAGCCGTAGCAACCACCTCGAATTACAGTCCTCAATAAAACTAAAACTGCTATGGGCAACTATTCAATAAAAAACAGATTAAAATCATAGTTAACAGATAGTATAATAAAAAAGTAGCTCAGTATAATAATAAACAGTCATGATCCATCATTACACTTTAATATACATTTTAGTAATTTGGTTTTTTAAATTCTATAATCACAAATACTGTAACATTTTGAAATATAGCTTAAGAATATTAACTTTACTCATAAAAATATTGTTGCTTTCATCTATCACCCTCTACATCATTCCCATTACTTCTTTTGATTCAACCAAAAGCCAAAAGCCAGGATAAATGATCATACATGGTGAGGGGACCCTTTCAAACTCTTGGCTTTTGGTTCCTTGACTTTCTCTCCACCTGAGCTACTCATTCCCACTGTCAATCATGTATGTCTTTCCACTAGGAGTAAACTTAACTTCCTAATCTGTCATAAGAACCTCTTGGACGGCTGCTTTACATTTTTGCTTCTCTCCCATAACTTCAGATTCCTTCGCCCCATCCTCAGTCCCATCTAATGACATTGCTTACCCTTTCTTAGAGAAAACTGAATCAGAAGCAAGCATCCATATTCTCTCCCTACCATATCTATAGCATATACTCTCTTTTCCTGTCTGCCTCCATAGCTCCCCAAATGTAGACCTAGCCACATTCCTATCCAATGCTAGTCCTTCCTCTCTGCACCATTATAGCTCTTCTACTCATGGACACTGTCCCAGCAATTCTTCCCTCTACCATATTGTTAGTTCTTTTCCTGCTTCGCTACTGAATAGCCCACAAACTATTATCACTTCTCTTACTAAAAACAAAGTAAAGCAATGCACAACATGAAGGTTCACTCCACTTCCCAAGTCAGCTACTGTCCCAGTGGTTGACTGCCTTTTTACAGCAACATTCCTCAAGGGCAGTGGTGGGAACCTACAGCACCTGTGCCAGGCGGGTTGTTTATATCACTGAAAGCACTTCAAAGGCCATCACTGATTTAGGGCATTCTATTACCTGAAGCACCAATTTCCCTACTGCACAGCAATTGTACTTCTGCTTTACCAACAACTTCCTGTTGCTCAAACCAAGGTCAGTTTTCCATTCTCATCTTTCTTTACCTGTCAGCAGCAAATGATAGAGCAAATCCCTTTTCGTTATCTGGTTTTAGAATTCTCTACGCTGTCAGGTTTCTTCCAACCCCACTGCCACTTTTGTACATTCCTCTTGTGCCTGATTCCTTAAGCTAGCACGCCAGGGCCTACAGCTTTGCTTTGCCTTTTCTCCTCTAGCTATTCCTAGTCTTTGGTATTTACAATGAGTTTCATGGTTTAAAAAATATCTGTCTTAGTTTTTAACAACTCTCAAATGATTCCTGCAGTCCAAACATCCCTCCTGAATTCCAGATTTTTACACCTAACTACCTCCTTGTCATCACCACTTGATGTTAAAAATAAATCAACATCATCTCAAAAACTAAACTTTTAGTCTTCCCTCCAGCCCCAAATCTATTCCATCCCTCATCCCAGAGAACAGTTATTCCATTCTTCAGTTCCTTGGGTCAAAAACTTTAGCAATCCCAAGCCAGTTCTTCACATTTTTGATTTCACTTTCTAAATATATCCACATCCAACCACATTTTATCACCTCCAGTATTACCACCCTGAAAATTGCATCTTCCAGAAAAGGAATGTAGTTCCCTATGATTAATTCTCTTCCACAAGAATAAGGAAAATAAAAGTAACATACTACATAAACAGAATTCTGTTTTGAAAAGAATATACCATTACCTTTTTTCTTAGCTTGATTTGAGGTGGGGATGGGTCTCGAGTTTTTGCTTTTTATGTCCTTTGATGCTTTCTTTTCAAGAGTAGAAAACAACTTGAGTGGCGAACTAGGTTTACCATAGCCTGAGCTCCTAACTGATGCATATAATCCACTCTGGGGTTTTCTTTTAAACAAAGGTGGTGCACTTCTGGCCTTCTTGTACGGTGCCTGTTTACCAACTACAGTCCCTTCTTCTCCAGGACAGAGTTGAGATTTAAAAGTCTGTACCACAAACAAACACACACATGAAACCCAAAAACAAAACAAAACAAAAGTCTGTAGGCAACAAATTCTTCAGTGTATAAATGAATATCAACTATTGTTAACGAAGATTTAATAGATGGTAAAATGACAGTGAATATCAAACGATGTGGTTTATAAATGGCAAGGTGCTGTAATTCATCAGAATTTTACCATTTTAAAGCATACCTTCAAAATTAACATTACAGCAAAGTAACAAAAATTAATAAAACAAAATAAACTTGTTAGAAAACAAAAAAGTGTGATTATTAGAATGAACATAAAAGAAATCAAGGAAGAAGATATTTTGAAATGACATTTGAAATCCTTTTTCTTTTCTCTAGACTTTTTAATATTCTTTAAAATTTTTATTCAGAGCTTGCTTTTTTCCAAAAAGAACTAGAGATGATTTATAGTAAATACATAATTCAAAATTGTGAATTAAAGTAACACTGGGACAATAGGCACTATAAAGCAGAAAACAAAAAAATTCTTAGAAAAGAGGAATAGTGAAATGTTAAGTTTCTTCACAGTTGCTAATGGCATTCCTATAAAATGTCAACTTACCTATAGTGCAAACTATTAGAAAGACTGAACAATGAGCAATACAGTGATGAATAAACTTTATTTTCTTAAACTACACAAATTCTAGAGTCTATTTACTAAAAAAATGACAACAAAAAAGAAAAATGTAAACAACAGCTTCTAAAAGAAAGCTAGCGGTATTTCTGAATTTGGGGACTAGAAGGTGTGACAATAAATACAACCATAAATATCCTGAATCTACTGTAGAAGTTAGTTATGTAATCAATCCTACTAACCTAAGAAGCACATACTTTTTTTTAACAGTATTTATATACTTTACATAACTTCATTTTTCAAAATAGCAAATAAATTCAGATTATAAGCACTTACTTTATTAATTCTGTCATCCTGAGATAACAATGAAGAGTTAACAGATATTTTTTTCCTCAAAATATCGAGGTACATTTTATCAATATATTCTTCTGTAGTAGTTACTTCTGGACAACTATTTTCCATATTCTCATTTGTTGTCTTTTGTAAAATCACATTCTCATCATTTTTGCCAAGATGTTGAGTCATACTTCTCGGGCCTTGAGATCTAACATTTGCACTTATCTTAAGAGGTAAAGAGCGAACATTTACAGCATCTTTACTGTCAACAACTTTCTGAGTGCTATCAAACAAAACAAGACACAGGATAAACCATTTAGTATGATTCTTCAAGTATCAGTTAAATGCATACACACATATATTTGAGTTTTAACTATTCAAGTTAAATTACTAATGTTAAATATATTTACAATTCTGGCTAATACAGGATATTGACATAATATATACATAATTGTTTTTAATTCCAGATAAATTTTTTTTTTGTTGCTGTTGTTGTTTTGAGACAGGGTCTTCTTTGTAGTTCAGGCTGGCTTGTATTCACTATGAAGCACATGCTGGCCTTGAACTTGTGGCCATCCTGCTGCCTCAGCCTCCCAAATGCTAGGATTAGAGGTGTGTGCCACCACATGCCACTAATTTCGGATAATTTCAATGTAGTTTAATAAGAGATTATGCAGTATAACACACAAGTGACACTGAGAAGGATAAACCAAATAAAACTGAGGTTGCTTTTGTATAAGAAAATATATTTCCAAGTGAACTTTTTGTTAAAAGATACTTTTGTAACGTATCTTTTACCCATAATTTCTTATTAAATCAACCTGAATCTGAAGCAGGAAAAACTTACATAATTCGGCAAGAAATTAGTAAGTAATTATAATTTATGCCATACAACCATAAATACTAAAACGCACAAATATAATCTCAGTATAAAAAAAATTTTAAAGTTAAAAAACCAGTAGCGTTTTAAAATAAAATCATTTATGTGATTTAACCTACTTATATGAAACAATTCGGATAAATTAGACATTGAAAATCTGGAAAACAGATCTCTGTGGACTGCCCTGAATTAAATATAAGCAAACTATAGGAACTCCAAAAATATGAGAACTGTTATTCTCAAATTATTTAATCATGGTCAATTTTATAATTTATAAAATAAGATTAAAGAACAGTTATTTAAGAGGATCCATTTTCCTATTACATATATTGGCTTCTCAGTAACCATTAGAAGACTTGTAAAGTAGTTGGAATCATTGAAATATGTAACAATTATTTCAAAACCTGGCTAGATTGTGGGGACAGGGATGCTTGCCTGTAATCCCACGACTCTCGGAAGCTGAGGCAGATTTGAGTCAAGACCCTATCTCAAAATAAAAATAAAAAGGCTTCCCTTTTTACCACAGCCATGCCAGCATTTGTTACTGTTTGATTTCCTAATGATTGCCATTCTTTCTTGGGTAAGGTGAAATCTTAGAGTTGTCTTAATTTCCATTACTCTAATAGCCATAGATGTTAAACATTTTTTCATATATTTGTTGGCCATTTGTATGTCTTCCACTGTGAAGTATCTGTTCATTTCTCTGGCCCATTTCTTGAGTGGGTCATTGCTTTTAGGTAGTTTAATTTTTTTGAGCTCTTTATATATTCTAGATATTAGTCCTCTGTCTGAGGAGTAGCTGGCAAAGATTTTTTCTCCCATTCTGTGGGTTTTCTCTTCACTCTACTAATTGACTCTGCTGTTCAGAAGCTCGTTAGTCTAATATAGTCCCATCTGTTGATTTTTGTTGCTATTTCCTGTGAAATTGAAGTTCTGTTTAGAAAGTACTTTCCTACTCCTGTGTCTTCAAGTGTTTTACCTAGTTTGTCTTCCAGAAGGCTTAATGTTTCTGTTTTAATGTTTAGATCTTTGATCCATTTTGATTTTAATTTAGTATATGGTGAGAGATATAGGTCCAGTCAGTGGGAACACAAACTAGTACAACCATTATGGAAATCAGTATGGAAATTACTCAAAAGCCTGAAAGTAGAAACCCCATACAACCCAGCCATTCCCCTACTAGGTATCTTTCCTGAAGAGCTAAAGACATCATACTACAGCAATACCTGCACACCAATGTTTATAGCAGCACAATTTGTAATAGCTAAATGCTGGAAGCAGCCTGTATACCCATCAACAGATAATTGGATAAACAAAATGTGCTATCTATATATAATGGAATACTATTCAGCTATAAAGGATGACAAACTAAAGTCATTTGTAGGAAAGTGGATGGACCTGGAAAATAGAATGTTGAGTGAAATAAATCAGACTTGAAAGCTTGAATACTGTATGGTATCCCTCATTTAAGTGAGGCAAAATACAAACAAAAGAAAATGATAAACAATGGATACAAAAAGGCAAAGGGTCAGATCTAAGCCAAAAGGCAAAGGGTCCAAGGGTATAAGAAGAGGGCAAAGGGGGAGGGGAATGGGAATCCACAGGAATGATATCCTAAAATAAAGAAGCTAATCACCCAAACTTAAAACAGTAACACATACACTAGGTACTACTAACTTTATGTAGTTGTGACTTAATGCTGCACCTATGTGGTGGTTTACATTGCTTGTTGTGATAAGCAAAAGTCACAATGTATTATGGTCTCTAACTTTGTGTAACAGCCTGTAAGTTTGTGTAATTTTGGATAAATTTTAATAAAAAAATAAAAAGGGGATGGTGATGTAGCTCAGGTGAAGGCTCTGGATTCACCCCCAGTGAATACAAAAAAAGAAAAAGAAAGTTTCCTATTCTTGCTGGGTATCAACTAAGCTCTTTCCTTGCCACCTTGCATGTGGACGAGGCCATCTTGTTTTTAAAATGTGAGTGTTAAGGCTGGGGATTTAGCTCAAGTGGTAGAGCACTTGTGTTGTAAGTGCAAGACCCTGAGTTCGATCCCCGGCACCCCAAAAAAAAAAATGTGAGTGTTAAAATGACAAGACTCAAAATTTATGTAACTAGCACAGTGGTCAAGTTCTGGGTGTCAGGAAACTGACAGTAGAGGCCAAAGAGATGGTAACCCATGTTTTACAGTGACAACATTTAGTGCTAAACTATCACAACAGCTTATAAAGCAGACCATATACCCACTGAATGTTAAGTACTAAGAAAAACAGCTGAAAAGAATAGATACTTTTTCAGTGCTGGCTACTACTGGGTGCTTTCAACAAGATATTACCCTCCCCCCCAAAAAAAAGAACTCAAGATTGAATGGCTGGTCTGTAACTATAACTGCAAGTGAACAAATAGTCTAGAAACTCAGACTGACTAGGTTCACTCTCTGTGTCCAGACTAGAACCACACAATAAGACTAAGAATGGAAAAAATTAGAAACAAGATTCCATGAGACTTCTCAGTTGAAAAAAGTGACTCTCCTTCACAAAGGCCATACTAAAGGTGTCCTTTTCACACTTACGGTTAAAATGTACAGACAACTTTAAGTACATGAAAAAAAATAATCAGAGGATTCAAGAACTAAAGACACGATGCAGATTTAAGATCTTTACTTAGCAAGTAACTGTAAGTTTGTTACTGGTATAAGGAACTGACTTGAACCAAACAGACGGGAAAGCTACTGTACTTTCTAAAGACCCACAACCAAATTTAAAACAAAACAATCCCAAAGCCATCAGATGAAAGAAAGGCTTGAAACTACCAACAGGCAGGAAGCAGACTGAGAAAGGAGTATATCCCCAAAGATGGGCATACCCTCTTCGGAAAGTCCACTTTGATGGTTGCAATGGTGATAATATACAAGACAAATTCCCCAGGAATGGAACCATGGGCTACAAATACCATAATACATTTATAAAGCTCCTCCTTAAGAGTAGAATAATAGCCCAATCAAGGAAAATCTCCATCTCCAATGTAAGGATCATCATGGAGTTTTTCCAGTGTTTTCACAGTTGGAACAGTAACTGCTGCATTTTCCTCATACGTTTCCTTTCTGAATGAGAATATCTATTGCAATTCTGTCATTGTATGGATGGGGGTAAGAAGTATATAACTTGTCTTTTCCATTCATCCCTTGGTGGGCCAAGGTGAGCCACACCCAAGCCTGATGGAGAGGACTGTACTCCAACTCTGCTTTGGGGAGGGTATGAGTGAGTTTGTGTATAAAGTAGAGTGAAATGGATATTTGGTTATTAGAAGGGTATAGCAGGCAGATTCTGGCTACATACTTACCAAACTAATTTGCTTTTCTTTCTAGAGACACAAACAGGCCACATTTCTTAGCTCCCTAAGACTGGTTAGCTAGATGTGCTGATTCTTTTTTTTTTTTTTTCTTTTGGTGCTGGGGATTGAACTCAGGGCCTTGTACTTGCAAGGCAAGCACTCTAACCACTGAGCAAAATCCCCAGCCCAAATCAGTTTTTTTTGTTGTTGGTGGTGGTGGTGTTGTTTTTTGGTACCAGGGATCAAACTGAGGGCCTTGTACTTGCAAGGCAAGCACTCTAACCACTGAGCTAAATCCCCAGCCCGATGTGCTGATTCTTAACAAAAGAATGACAGCTGAAGTGATGTGGCACTTTCGTGTTAACTGCCATTCTTTTTCTTATTGACTGGTCGGACAGTGCCTTGCCAGCCTTAAAACTACACTTTGGTAAGAGAAACAGCATCTAAGTCACTTCCTTGTTGCTGGGACAAAATACTGGACACCTATAACTTAAAGGAGGAGAGACTTATTTGGTGTTGGTTTTTGGTCCAGAGTTGGCCAGCTCCAAGGCAAGGAGGCATGGCAGAGGGTCTATGAAGGAAAGCTGCTCATGGTGGCCTGGGCTGCTAATTATGTGGAGTGGAGCTTCATCCAAACCCCAGTGACCCACATGGTACAGTGATGCAAGCAACAAAAATTTTTTTTGATATTTAGCTACTAGAATTTCAAGGATTATCTGCTACAATAGTTAGGATTATTTATCTGATAGCTTACAAAGGCAGGTTTTTACATATTTGTACTCAAGGTTGTATCACTGACATTTCTATAATTATTGTTGTATCTTTCTTGTATACTTGTTTCCAAAAACTTTTAAATACAAACACAAAAATCTATTTAGGATTTACATTACTAAAATAGTTTCACTTATAACAAAAACACAAGATGTCTGAGAGTCGCTCCAAAAACATTAACGTACCCCCAAAACAACAATGACCAGCAAACAGTCTCCTCTTTAAAAATACTAACTAGCAGTAGGTACTTGGTTGATGTCAAAATACTATTCTCTATTAAAATACTTTAAAACATATAAGGGGAAGAATACAAGTCTTAGGAGTCAAGTTGATGGCTTTTAGCATAAGCTTAGCTATCATTTTCTTTCAACTAATGCAGATGTGGAAACAATGCCAAGAAATCACTACCAGTGGACATACATGATGAGAACATCTGGACAAGGAGCTCAAAATATGTCTCTTTAAAGCATGAGTGAGCAAATGACTAGATGAATGGAAGATAGGCTATCTAATAGAAATACTTCATGGGCAGCAAAGATCTGACAATATAAGTGTTTAAGCACATGGACTTCCTATGTTCCCTGGTTACAGTCATATGACCTTGGACAACTGTTTTAACTTCAACTTCAGTTTTCTTGTCTATGAAACAGGGAAATAATGGACTATTCACAGAGTTGCTGAAGAGTTAAATGAATCAATGCATGTAAAGAACTCTGCACAGTATCTGTCCAAAGTAAACGTAATGAATGTGAGCTTTTATCACCACCATCTGGTTCTTGTGAGAGCTCCACTATTAAATTTGGTTGAATCCAGATTCATCAT
This sequence comes from Hystrix cristata, assembly GCA_004026905.1. Lineage (NCBI taxonomy): Eukaryota > Metazoa > Chordata > Mammalia > Rodentia > Hystricidae > Hystrix > Hystrix cristata. Next base: position 102,691 of record PVJO010000363.1, read on the forward strand.
TCAACAATGACGATAAAATGCCTGTCCTCCATTTTATGAGGATCATGCAAGAGATAGAAAGTGACACGGCTATGACACTGTAAGTGCTACATAAATGCAGAGTTGTCTATGACAAGGTTACTATCAAATGCTACTCATCAAAGTTGCATACACTTACCACTAAATTGTATTAAGGCAGGAGCATTTTCACAGAGCCCATTTCTCTTGTGACCACAGAACTCACCCTGTGAGACAATTGCCAGTCTGTGACTAAGTCAAACTAACTGGTTTATAAAAGAGTAAATATATGATTCATGTAAAAAATAAAATCTACTTTCCCCTTCATTGTGAATCACCTACTCAAAGCTGAAGAAATCATATTTCTCAGTGAAAAGCATTAGGCATAAATAATGGTAGCAACTTTTTAAGTAGCATCTCTTTTTTTAAAAGCACTAGAAGAATTTGGAAGAATTAATTCAGTGACTCAGAGGTAGATATATAAAAGCCAACATTAGCTATTAATCATTCACTAGAATAACTGCACAGAACAAATGATTATACAAGTTTCCAATGATAAAACAAAGAAGCAAACAAAACCTACAATCAATCAATTAACCCTGCACAATACTTTCCAAAAAAACTTGTACCTTATAGACTGTAAATCAAAACTACTGACATCAAAGGAATCTATTCTCATAGGTTTCATCAACTCCTCCACTGTTGGCAGATCTAAGAGGAAAAAAAGTTAAATGTAAAAGCCAAAAATGGTATGCAAATTGCTTAATTTATATGTTTAGTATCACCAGACTCACATTTTCTCTAATTGACACAGAGAATGGCCAAGTACAATAAACTTGGCTTCCCATATGTACTTGTTTTTACCAAAAAAGCATCCTTCAATATTTATCAAGTATCAACATCAAATACATCTAAAATATCAATAGCAAATATTTACACCCATACAACACACACATTTGCTGAGTACATTAGGTGATGTCAAAACTAACAGTAACTCTCTATTAAAATACACACACACACACACACACACACACACATATATGCGCATAGAGTAAAACATGTCAACTTATGTGAGTTATTAATTTGGTCAAAGTGTATTATAGAAGAACTGAAATTTTATTCTGTGTTGAACTCTACCTTTATAGTTAAATCAGTGATTCCCACATTTCATTTGAAGCAAATCCTTAAAGTGCAGAGACTGAGAAAAAAATCACTACAGCAAATGTATTCAAATTATAATACTGGAAATTGTTTAGAGGTCTCAAATAGTTGAAAAATTCTATTTTTTATCAATCAGCTTTTACCAGACTCAGTAGTAGAGATGTGTTTTGAAGACTCCTCAGTTTCTTGAGGATGATCTTTCTCCGAATTCTTGATAATTTCCATTGCGTTACTCTTGGTTCTTTGTTCATCTACATCTCCTGAAGAATGAGCTACACGACAATACGCCTGATGTAGGGCTTCAATGTCACTATTGCTCTGTCCATAAGAAATACCTCCTGAAATAAATATAATCCCTGGTATAATTACTTCATGAGAACTATAACATCCTAATTCCTTACTCTGTTAGGAATGACAAACAGGCTCTATTTAGCACAGTGGCAACATTATCAACAGAGTCAAGTAGAAACCTAGGTAACTCATGGTTATAACCTACCATTGTGAAATTGTAGCAGGCCCAAAAATTCTTTCTAGCAAGCTGAGATGGTCTTGATGTAGTAACTGCCAAGTTCAACCTTACTGTCTTATCCTTAACTGATCTGCATTGGATAAAACTACGCTTAGATCACCGGAAGGGACAGTACTTTCAAGGACTGTCCCTTTCCCTTACTACTATCCTCTTTCACTCTTTGCTGTCCTATACCATCTTGTAGTGTGCATCTTTTTCAATAGCAATTCATTCCTCTAACTGTGCAATAAGTATGTATCCCAACAACCTGCTAAAGCTGCCGCAATCAGAAGCAATTTCTTGATAACTAAATCCGTGTTTAGTTGTCAATCTTGTGAGACATATGACACCATCTTTTTCCTACTTTTCTTCTACAGCCATTCTTTTCTTATTATTCCTGCCTCTTTGATGGCTGCTTCTCCATTTCTTATGGCCAGTGCTCATCCCAGGGGTCTGCATTGAGCTCTCTTTTTTAATCCTCTACTTGTTTTTAACCTTGCTAATTTAGTCCAGATCCTTAAACTTTAACTATTACAGGAATACTTTGTTTCACAAATGCTTCTGTTTGCAAACAAAAACATTTTGGTTTGTGTGGTGGACCTAATGTGGTCAACTTGAGCCAGAACGCCCAGCTAGACTGAGTTGGTGTGATGCTGGGCGTATGAGATCCACCTGAGGGTTGTTGCTGACGCAATATAAGGCAGAGCGGGAGCCGTGCTAGTTGGCGGGCTGTTTCCCAGGCGAAGCTCTGCTGCAGCTGGTTCTTCCAAAAGGAACTTGGCTGTCCTTGTCGAGGAAGGAGCTCGGGGCCTTGCTGTTGTTGATGATGGCTGCTGTTGCTTCGGAGGAGCTCTGGTTGTCATCTCTGCTGCGAGCACTGCATCCTGGTTCCAGGGAAGATCTCTTCAGCCATCATGTGCAGACATGGATGTACACGGGACAGTGCTATGGGCTCCCAGGCCTCAATTGGATCTTTTGGGTCTTCAGTGCCTAGATGGACATTCGGCACCTTCTGCATTGGGCTTCTAGGTGAAGACTGTAATCTATAAATGTCCCCTATTAAATCTGCTCTCTTAGAACCATTGGCTCTGAAAACCTAACTAACACAGTTTGCAAACAAAAGTATCCTGCAAAATTTTGCTTCTGTTTGCAATCTCCGCATTGGGGGACAAACACGACCGTGCCCACCTTCCCCACACAAACACAAATGTAGCCATCTTCTCCAAAACTGTAAAAAGTTTATAAATCGAGGTATCACTGTACCCATATTCTCATGATTCCCAAACTATGTCTTTTGTCCTTATCTTTTTTATGAATACCAAAGTCTCTAACAGACATTTAGATTGTCCTATAAGTGAATCACACCTAATGTATTCCCAACTAAATTCATTATATTCCCCACAAAACTTGTTCTACCACCCAGCATTCTGTGTTTTAGCTAATGGCATCATATTTACTCAGGCACCCAAGAGAGAGAACCTGATGTTGTCATTCATTCTTCCTTCCCAATTCACCTTCTCCCACCAGCAGACAAATAAATTCTAGAAAAAAAAATTCATATAAACCAATGACAATACTTAGACAATACTAATGACAACACTCACTAATTAGTATTTTCTCAATCATTTTGTAACTTCAATACCTAAAGAATGAATCATAGAAGAATGCAAAAGAAGAAGAAAAACAGAGTGACCGATCTCTTCTTTTGATAACTACGGTTAACTAATGCTTAAAAATAAAAGTCCATAAAGTCTCATTTTCTTCGATGTACACTGTGAACTAGTGTACAACACTGAGGGTATATTTAACTCAAAACGTAAGAGGTGCTGAGCACCAAATATAAAAGTGTGTAAGAATGACTTACACTATATTTCTTTCTAGCTAATGCTTCACACACCCGGGCTATTTAGAATACACTCAATAAACAACAAATATGCTTAACCTAAAAACAAAAAAGTGGAACATACTGTTAGAAAAGAATTGCCTTAAGGGGCAGGGACTTTCCAAGAGGACTTGAGGAAAAGGGTGCTGCCTGTTAAGGTGAGCCTAATTATGTCCCCTAACTACTAGCCAGACTCAGAGCAGCATGACTAAAGGAGAGAATTTTTACGAAAAAGCAAAGGCACAAGCTGTGTTCTCTCCTCTATAAATGTGTCATGATGCTTAAGTATCTGTGGAGCATACATAAAAGAACTGAGTTCAATGGTAAGCAGTACAGCAGTAGTGAATGCTCAGACCTAATTTAATAGGTGTGAGGTGTCAGAAAGAGACCACCAGTTTTTAAATGACCTAAAAGTTAGGAATTTAAGTTGGGGATAAGTATCAGGGGTTACTAGGAAAACAGAGTGAAGAAAGGTACTTTTTCATAACTTTAGTCATTAACCCAAGCTATATAATGAATTCTACAATCATGTAAATTATCTTTTCTCATGTATTTTATGAAAAAAGGACTTACTTGCCTGTCTTCTACATTAAAGAAGTGAGGATACTATGTAACTGTTTCATTTATTATACTAAGTTGAAAGCTCCCTGTATTTTTCAACTTTAGAAACCTGAGAAGTGTCAAATTCTATTTTGCAAAGGAAAGGGCCTAGTTGAAGCAACAGTCACTCTGTGACTCCTTCAGTTATGCAGCCACAGCACAAAATGGTACGTGTCTGGAAGGCAAACAAAAGTAAGTAAAAGCTAGATTTCACCTGGTGTTAAGTGAACGTCACTTTAATACTTAATAACCTCTTTAGTATAATATGGCACAAAGAATTCCACAAAGGATGTTATTAACAAAGATAATCTTTGACAATGTTTTACCCGAATAGCCTGCTGAGCTGCCTGGGCTGAGCTTGAACCTGGATCTTCCTACCTAAGCCTCCCGGAGTAACGAAATTATAGGTATGTGTCACCATGTCTAGCTCAAATTCTGATTACTTAAATTTTTATATATGGTAGAAAGGTGCAACTTTTAAATTTTTATTGTTAGTGTGGTTATTTTATATATTTCCCTAGAAATGCAGTCAATTAGTCTTCAAGTAGTCCTTAATTAGATAATAAGCAATTTTTCAAACAACTTTACCTGTTCCTGTCATTTCATTATCAGTCATGTCTGGAAGGGCCTTTGGCTTAGTTGTTGCTTTATCTTGTTCATTAAGGTTGGCACCTTCAATAGAGTCTAATGAATCAAGTAGCACAACTAGAAGAAAAATATAAAAGAGGAATTATAAAATGAGGAATGTAGAAAAATTTGTGGTTCTTTTGATCTAATAAAGTTATTTTCATATACCATGTATAAAAACAAATGCTTATATATAAATGATACGTTACATGTATGAGTTTATATATATAATAATCTTTATTTCCTTGCTATGTACAAGAGAGTATGCTAACAACAACATACATATCTATGACATATCCAGGATCATATATAGGTCTAATAAACATTTGTACTTGGATGGCAAAGGGACTAAGAAAAATAACAAAAAGGAAATATTGTCAAATGTAATAGGAATTCAAGATAGGCACAAGGGACACACTATTGAGACACTCTGAACTTTAATTTCTTAGAGAGATTTAAAAACAAGGCCAGTGATTTACTCAGAATTATTTAGATGAAACTTAAACAAAAGACAAATATTTGGCCAATGTGAAAATGTGGAGTATTTACCATTAGCCAACATGCCGGTTTTTTCTTCTACCTAAAAAAAAAAAAAGAATAATTGATTATATATTTGAAACCCAAATTATGTTCGGTTACATAATTTGAAACAGTTACATATCTGAAAACAGTGCTTTTCCCCAATGATCAAGAACTGTGCTTTCCAGGTTTACTTCACTACTCTTCTTCATCAATAATTCTTAAAACCTAGAGAGACTGTAGCTCTCAAGGAGCTTCTAAAAGTTTCTTCTGAACTTTGACAGTTACCAAAATTAATTTAGTCTAAAAAGCCTTGCTTCAAATATCTAGGTATCATCTTGCTCAAAAATTCTTCAGTCATTTTGATCATCAATATAATAGGGCCACTGCACACAAGTCTCTGCAACCAAATTGGTACTACTGACCAATTTTCCCTTATTGTTCAAATTAATAACCAAATATATGTACACTATACTCACAGTTTCATCTATGTAAGAAGTAACTTTCAGAAAGGGAAGCCATCAAAAGATAAAAGTTCTTCAGTATTATAGGTTGCCTTAGAACAGTATGGTCTTTATTCCTTACTTGGCTGCGCAGTGTTTTGGTTCTTAGCAGACAGCTCTCTCTGAGGCTTCTATATTTAGAGTGGCACAATTTTTTTTTTTTTTTGGTGCTGGGGATCAAACTCAGGGCCTTGTGCTTGCTAGGCAAGCATTCTACCACTGAGCTAAATCTCCAATCCCTAGAGTGGCACATTTTTATGCAGGGTATAGTTTCTTAATCTATGCCACTAGCAAATGGAATAACAGCCCTTAAGAAATCTTAGTAAGAACTGAGATTGAGAGAATCAGGCGTGAATGGAATGTCTTTGCCTATCTTAGTCAACTAAATTTCAGGTACCAATGTAATCACTAGCAGAAATACTAAGAAGCGGGTATTTAGTATACATCACAAGGCCAAGTCCTACCAAAGAAAAGTATAATTAAATATACCAGTTTAAAAATTAGTTTTAAAATTGTAATTGTTTCCCATTTCTAAAGCTGAACTTTGGGAAATTATCTGGCAAAAGATACCTCCTATAAAATGGTCGACTGTCATGATTTTTTTCTTTAAGATTCATGTTAAACTAACATCCTGAGTTTTTAAGAAAATGTGTAACTGAGTGTAAAGAAACCTGTGTTCACAACAATGATGAATTCCATATCTTAAGCTCTTCTTATGGAAACAGTAAAGCTGATGAAAGAAGCTGCAAAACTGCCAAATGTAAAATTGATGTTTACCTGCTTGGGTATATTTACTTCTTCTGATTTGGAATTTTCTTTGGAATGAGTCTCTTCTTCGTCTTTAGTAATCAAAGGTGCGTCAACATCCTCTGAATCTTCAAAATCATCACTGTAATTTTCTGAAGGAAATAATTTTAAAAAGTACAATAATCACACTGTCAAAAAAAGGTCAAGTTCCAGGAAAACACTGATTTCCAAACGCATGAGTCAGCATAAGAATAATTTATTGAGATACTAAAATAAGGGATCCTTTAGACTTTCAGATACCGTATTTTTTGCAAAACTTTAACAAATGGTTATTTATAAGGCCATCTTGGGATTATTCATTTTTCATACTTTCAGATAGTTCTAAAAGTTTCATATTTTTAGTATTTTATATTACTTCCCAGCTAAAAGTTTCTAGAGCTGTTCAACAGATTTTATGTTATCTTTAAAATAAAACTTCAAAATTAGTTTTTTCAAAGACATTAATCTCCAATTGCTTACTTAGAAAAAGCACTTTGTGAAATTCTGATATTCTTAAAAGGGTTGGATTTTCTAATTTTAAGAAAATAAAAATTTTTTTTCTTCAGGTATCTCTGCTGTAAGCCTTAGTGGTACTTTTGGAAGCTCTATCGGTGACCCATCAGTTAGGTAAATACTGGTCCGTATGACTTCTGCTGGTTCCTAAATCCTGGCACTTTTGGCTGAAATCTCTAAATTTTCTCTCAATGGCTTTGCAGCAGGAAGAAAAAATATCTCCGCATGAAGTGATCCCATCAGTCTACTTATGGGAAGGGTAAGAGAAGGTTTTTTTGGCCAGTTATCACTTCATGAATTTTTAAGTTGTTCATAGTTTTTACATCAAAGGATCTGGTAGAGATCTGTGGGTTTTAGGAGAACAACCTTTTCAGAGAGGCGCTGCTGATCATTTAGAAACAAATAATCTTAGTGGTTGATATTTTTACAAATTATGCCAGAGTGAGAAACAGGATGACCTGATGGGAAATAGATTGCATAAAAACTAAAATGTCTGCTTCTGAAATGCCTTTTAGGCTTTTATTTTTTATAGTGAGGGGACAACCTGGATTAATTAATATTGGAAGTCTGGACATGAATTTTGGAAGGTGTACAAGTTAAAATAGTGACGATGCCAATAAGATCTGGCTACAGACACCTCTCCATTTTAATTCACAAAAATATGAATTTGGAACAGCATGAGTATTGTAATACAGGTAGACAAGCTAAGGTACTTGGTTAAATGCAACGGTATATATAATCTATGACTCACCCCCACTTTTTTTTCCTACATGAGAATACTTATTTGGGATTTTCTAAGTATCAGTGGACATAATCAAATTTGCAAAATTGTAATGAGCTAATACTATTGCCACTTTGTATTACACACAATTCTAGGTGATAGGTCCAATATAAAGTGATTAAAATTTTCATATTTTAGGTGGGGATTGCTAAATTTTAAGTAAACTCAAAAATTAGAGCTAAGAAAAGATGAATGAGGAGAAAGTAGATATGGAAGAGTATGACACTAAACTCTAACAATTAGTTGGGATTTGGGAATTGATAGGTGTCATATTATGTGTGTGACTGGACAGAGGCAGCGTAAGAAGCAGTTTGGGTAGTATGGCACAGTGCTCAACAGTATGACCCAGAGCCAGAAGGTACTGGACTCAATTCCTTGTTCTACTACTTTTAGCTACTGAACTAAGGGCAAATCACAAACTTTCTTGGCCTCAATCTTTCTATCTGTAAAGTGAGGATGATAAAACTATCTCAGGTGACTGCTGAAATTAAGAGTTAAAACGGTTGATGCACACTCTACAAACGTGCTTAACGACAGTAATTACTGCTATTAGTTTTAGTATGATTATATTTAGCCTTGCACTTAAAGTCAGTATTTCTTCTTTTTCTTTTTAGTGTGGTTGTGGGGACAGGAGCCAGGACCTCAGGCATGCTAGGCAAGCCCTCTATCACCGAGTTACATCCCCAAGCAATCCAAATATTATTTCTGATCGGGAAAACTGCTAATCTAATGTGCATTATTCTAAATTATATTTTAAAATTCTCATTTAGTAACTGAGCAGCCTACAGACAAATTCCACCATCCAACCTCCTCCCAGGGAATGTCATGAGTAAAATGGGTTGGAAGCAAGAAGGAAATGCCACTGGTAGACACTGAGAGAAATGACAGAGACAAGAACGAAAGGAAGGAAAACAGCATGTGAGAGATTTTTAAAAACAAACACCAAAGCAAACTTAGTTTGTATAAAAATGAAAGTGAAATCCAACTGAGGTGATTTTTATATTCGAACTATGACAGTTAAGAGCCAGGCTCTATCACACTGTTTGGAAAAAGCGAGATGTTAACTTGTAGCATTCTGACCTCTTTCGAAGGAAGATACTACATATTCAAGATATTCTCTACCCTTGTAATTTTGAAATATTGAAAATTATTATTTGAAATACTATTTGTATAACCAAAATGTTCTTTCAATGTAAAAGATCTGAAATATCTTTTTTTGGAGACATCTTTCAACCTTTGTTAGCAGATAAAGCTATAGACTAAGTATAATAAAATCTAAAGAACTTTCTTCTCTGTCACGTTAGAGTTAAGGGAACTGTACTTCTTCTGTAAACAGTAAATTTGACAAAATATATCAAAAGAACTGTTTTTGGGCATTGGACAATTGATATTCATTCTTGAGTGCTGGCAAAGATGGGGAGGACAGTTTCACTGAGTTGAGACAGAGTTCAGAAAGAATGAGGCAATTACAAGTTTTAGGTAGTAATCAGGAGAAACATAAAACAAACCTGCAAGGGGTACTTTACTACTAAGTAAAGCTTCAGTAAATGCTAAATTCATTCACTGAGCCAAAAACAACAGGAAAACTATAGGCTAGACAATTCCTAGAGTTTACACAGGGCAGGGAGACTTTCAAGCTCCAAGCTACTGGAGCAGAACATCTGGACTGATCAACAGAGGCACTCAGTAGAAACCTCAGAGGGCTGTGCCCTAGTAGTAGGTTTAAATGATACCTATAGTGCCTACTCTAGATGTTTGCTAACAAAGATAAGAAAAGCCTCAAAAGGATAAAGGGGGCAGGATCAACCATCTATGAGAACAAAGCTCAACATTTTTAAAAGAATAATATAAAATCTGGAACACTTAACAATATTCACAATATCCAATGAAAGGAAGCAAGGAAAGTATCCTTAACCAGGAATAAAAGCAAGACATATAAAGACATACTGAATTGAAGAAATGTTGTAATCCACAGAATATACTTAAAACTAAGCCCTTGAAATGTAACAAAATATAAAGTAGGAAAGATAGTAGACATTTCTCCAAATCTAAAAAGAACTTCTAGAGTTAAAGTGAGAAAAAAGAAGAATGAGTAGTATAAACAGCAGATTAAAGATCAGTGAATTTTTAGCTCAGTGGTTAGGGTGCTTGCCTAGCAAGTGCAAGGCCCTGAGTTCGATCCTTGGAAGGGGGAAAAAAAAAAAATCAGTGAATCTGAAGGCATAGCAATAGAAACTGAAACACAGAAAGAAAAAGAAAAAAAAAAAAGAAGGCTTTAACACATTCCTGCCAGACTGAACCACCCTGCATGACTGTCCTATCAGGCAGCTTGTAGCACTGTTTGTACAAGTTGTGCAGTCATGCATGTACCACTGGTGGTTCAAGCTGGCTGACAGCAAGGCATACACTTGGAATTAGCATAAGATGGCAGGGAGCAAAAAGCAGAAATGATATTTGAAAAAATTAATGGTCAAACCAATTTTTATTTTGATGAAACCTATAAACCCATTTGAACAGGTCAAACACAAGAAAAGCACACTAAGATATATAATAACTAAACTATCAAAAACAAAAGATAAAATCTTAAAAAATAGAGGGGGAAAAATACAATACTGTACAGTCAGGCCTCTGCATGTGTGGGTTCTACATCTGTGGATTTAACCAAGAGTAGATTAAAAATATTCAGTAAAAAAAAAATAGTCTGCACCAAACATGTGCTCAATTCTCATGATTCCCTAAACAAAACAGTACAACAAATATTTACACTGTATTAGGTCTTATACGTAAATTAGAGATAAAGTATATGGAAGGATGAACATAGGTTATATGCAAATACTATGCCATTTTATACAAGGGACTTGAGCATCTGAAGATTTCAGGACCTGTAGGGGACAGTGAAACCAGTCCCTCACAAATAATGATGATTGTATATACTAAATAACAGTAATTACCAGTGATTTCTCATGAGAAATATGGCCACAAGACAACAGAATGGAATCAAAGTACTCAAATTAAAAAAAAAAAACCTAAACAATCTATATTAAGTAAAAGTATTCTTCAAAAGTGAAGGCAAAATATATTTTCGGACAAATTAAAGCTGAGTGCATTTGTTCCTAGTATTAACCTGAAATGCAAAAAATGTTACAGGAGGTTTGTCACATTGAAAAAATGTAATTTAAGACAGCAACTGAAATCTATGGAAAAGAATATAAAGCCCTGGGTAAGTATGTGGAGAAATACAAATCTTCATACAAATTATACATTTTTATATTCTTCAAAATATTTTAAAACCATTGTATTAACAACCATAATATATTGTGAGTGGGCTGAGGATTTAGCTTAGTGGTTAGAGTGCTTGCCTTGCAAGCATAAGGCCCTGAGTTTGATCCCCAGCTCCAAATAAATACATAAATAAATAAATAAATAAATAAATAAATAAAGTGAGATTTAAGACACATAGAAGAAAATAGGGGGACTTTACTGCTGTTAAGGTTCATGTAAAGTAATATAGTAGTATTTAAAAGTAGTAAGGTACACATATATACGATAGCGTTAATCATAGGACTACTAGGAAAAAAGCCAAAAGAAATAAAATAGAATGCAGTAAATGCAAGGTCTATCACATATAAGCAATGTATGAATGGCTTTTTAATGCTAGTATAACCAGAAAAAATTCATCCCTCAAAACACAGAGTCCAAAACACTTAAATAGCTGAAGGGATAAATTCTATTTCTAAACTAATACAGCCAAAAACATCATGGGAAGGCAGTATCTTACCAAAAAGATCTTCTATTACAAGCTCTTCTCACACTACAAGGAACTCAACCCACAGCACCAAAAAAAGAGGAAAAAAAGGAGGGAAAAATACATAGATTCATGGGAAAACAAGGCCACAAAGGACCCTCAACATCTTCTAACTCTCCCAAGGCAAATCTAGAGGGCAGAAATGGAGAAGAAAGCAAACACCAAGTAGCAGAGCTCTACAAATTGTTTAAAGAAGAGATAAAGAAACTTGACAAGTTCAAAGAGGACACAACCCAAAAGTTTATGGAATTATCACACAAAATGACCAACATGGATTTGGGGGAAACAAAAAACTGGAAGACCTGACCAAAACAATTCAAAACATGAATGACAAATTTTCAAAAGATATAGACTTGACAAAAAGGAAACAGAAAACTATAGGATTCATAAATTGCAGAAATGATCAATATGAAGATAGGGTTTCTGAAACTGAGGACGAAATGATAAATTATGATGACATAGCAGAAAATCTCAAAAAAGGTAAAGAAACATGAAAAACTCATCTACCAGCAACTAGATGACACAAAGAATACCAATATAAGGCTAAGATTAGAGAGAAACTAGACAATAACATACAAGGAATAATTAGTTTACAGAAATCAAAGCAGAAAACAAGGGGAGGGTGAGAAGAGAGGGGAAATAAAAAGATTTAAAGTGTGTCACTTACATGTACCAAATACCCACAATTAATGTAAACATTAGATGTCATAAACATGAACTAAGTAATAATAACAGTAAGAATGAAAATGGGAAAAGGGAATTCAGAGATGGAGGGAGGGAGGTGGTAGGGAGGGGAAGGGGATTAAAAAAGAATCAAGCTTGTTATGTACATGTTCCTACTCCCTAAGGTGAATGTAAGCTTCATGTAATGCAAAGAAGTACCAATAAAATAAAATTTAAAAAAAGAACAGGAGAGCTTAAAAAAATGAATTATGTACATGTACTAATTCTCCACAAGGACTGTAAACATTGTGTACTACAAAATGCATTAGTAAGTAAAAAAAATGGAATGTGATCCAATAGAATGCAGGACAAAAGCAACAAAAAAAGATGGAAAGATAGAAAACAACAGCAAAACAGTAACAACCCATATCAAAAATGCATTTTTGTAAAGGGTAGAAAAACATCAATTACAAATCAGAGATGCCCATGTTAAACAAAAAGCAAAATCCAGCTAGCTATATGTCCCTTACAGAAAATCATTTTAAATATAAATAGCACAAACACACTAAAAGTCAAAAAACAGGAAAAGGTTTATCTGCCCACCACCATACTCTTTGCAGGTCTTTGTCCTAGCTTTAGATTTCCACCATCTTGGCACAAGAAAACCTTTCTTCTGTCTTTCCAATCGATCAGCTGCCCATTCTCAACAAATGTAGTAGTTCACTTTTGATAATTAATTAGCAGCTCAGATTACAATATAGGCAACTCCACACTACCTGTTCAAAGCTCTTTCCAAAACAATATGTCCTTTTCATTATTTTCTTATTGATGCCTTACTAAAAACTATACCTGTACTACTTTCTCAATATTATAAAATAGAAAACCAATGAAATTACCTGGTAGTTGTTCATGTTTTGATTTATTCTCATGTTCATCTTCATTTAGTCCTACCTTAGCCTGATAACTGAAAAAAAAATTTAATTAACATGTAAAATTATGTCTCCTCAAGTACTTTTGTTTTATCAAAAACTAAAAGCTTGGTAACTGTAAGAAAAATGTTTTTAAAATAAAGGGTCTTCAAGGCCTAAGGTTAGTTAAGTCTTGCTAGACAAGTAATCAAAAAAAGCAACTTTTATTAAATTTACATACAAATATAGACCACTGTATGCATACACATTATTTTATGACCCAGAAATCTCTCCTTCACTAAAGATTAAGAACTGACCTCAAGTTATACGATCCAGTGAAGTCTACATAAAGACCAAGAAAAAACTACCTCCAGCATTCATACGTTAATACCCAATTTAATCTTGAAAGAGAAGCAAACAGGAGTCTTAAATCAAGAAAAACTCAAAAGCAAGGGGACAAATGAGCTTGAGCACGTTTTGGTTCTACACAACATATTAGTTCATACACTGATTTCTTTCAAACTAAGGAATCAGTTAACCTTTTTCCAGTCAATTAATTCTGTCTTCAGTGAAATCCTCAGCAGACCTGATAAAATGTAAGAATATAACAATGATAATAGCAGCGAACAGCTAACATTGCATATTCAAGGCCATGCTGTACCCGGACTAGTCTATTTTGGAGCAAAAGTACAAACAGTTAAGAGTATTATTAGTTAGAAAAAGTTAAGGAATGTTCAAAGAGACAAATTGTGGCCACAAAGCTTACACATGCTTAATCTGTGTTGTTCCTTTTGAGAGAGACAATGGCCATGGGTGTCTCTGAACATTTTTCTGACCATTCTTTATAAAGCCTTTCTCTGTGTGATGTTTGTAGTAATCAATCTTGAGTTGTGAGGTAATGCTGTTTCCACCCCAAAAACAAGCTTGTTTCCATTCATTATAAACGTAGAAATAGACTCCCCAAGCTCAGGGTTTCTTTTCTGTAACACAACACACTACCTGTGCGATCCTTCGCCTTGCGCAGGTAGGAGTCGCAGGGTGCAGGAACCAATGCAGACAAACATGACACTGGGGTATTACTTTTACTGTGAAAAATAAGGCCCTCTGAAATTGGAAGGCTAATTTGTTAGTTTGGAAGTAGGGTATAAGTTTCAGAACCTGAACATTTCATGCTAGTTAGTATACTGTTTTATCTGTTACCTGTAAGAAATTAATCTTGCTGGGACTGGGCACTCTAATAACCAGTAGTTATGCTTCTTCTCACTTTCAGTTATAGTTTTGTATTCTCAAAATCTAAAATAAAATCATAATCTGCTTTCCATTTACAGCAAAACAATTACATGGATGACTAATCGGTGAGGGCATTCAAGACCTGAGGTATCCCACAGGTCTCAAGAATGTGATGGTTTACTACTCTTGCCAGGACCAGCTCAGTTAACTAGGACTTCTAGGATCAGTGAGGTGTCCCAATAACCAAGGCAGTCAACCATACACAGGTCAGACTCCCTAGTGTTCACTTCTGTTTCTTTTCTATCTTTTCCGGAGTGTATAATAGCAATGTGGACTCCCTTATTTTACTTTATTTATGGAAAATCACTTAATTTCTTTCCTCATAAGGACTTTACGATGTACTAACAGTTTTGACAGTGTCTCAGGTATGAAATTTCAGATATTTGAAGGTAGAGTGGGCTTTCACACTACAAATGAAGATATTTTGTTCATAAATAAGAAAAACCCACAGGGTTTGGGGATTTAGCTCAATGGTAGAGCTGATCCCTAGCACACACCTTGCCCCTCAAAAGAAGAAAAACCATGACCATAATAATGAATAGTAAAGAGTTCAAAAAACTAGATAGATTCAATCATCTGTTAGGTTTTTATATGAGTCAGTGCACATGTCAGCCTTCCAAAAATACAGAAAAAAACACAAAAAAGTCAGTTAATAGTTTATATTGTATTTACTTTACCTGTTTAAAGCTTTAAAATGTGTAGAGTCATTAGAATCTAATTCCTTGTTTAATCTTGAGTAATCAATGGAAGACGTCAAGCCTTTCTCAAGCCTTGCAAAAAACTGCTCTTTCTCTTCCTGTTCTTCTAATGTGTCCAATCCCAATCCCAGGACACTATGAGTGAACTCAGAAACTATTACTTCTAAACAGAAAGCATAAATGTATTAATATGCAGAATTTTGATAAAACTTAAATGATTCATTTATTGGCATTATAAAACAAAACGAAGATTTTTACAAATTGTTTACTCAATCTTTCACCTACCAAATAACTTTGTAATCAAAATCAATACACAAAATTGAAGGCTTCCTCAGAGTTGTAATTCCAAATATCTGAGAAGATACTAAATCTGTGTCAATGCTTTGGTATAACAGGCTCCAAGATAGTTATGAGTTAATTTTTATAAAAATTGTGAATATAAGTGTATTAATAATTTATCAACTCCTATTCTTCTTCACATTTCTTACCATTTGCCTCCAAGCTGTCAACACTTAAAACAGAGGTTCCACTGCTCTTAAGAAGCTGAGATTTTTCTGCAGACTCCTCTTCTGTTTCCATCAGTGGGTGAGAAGTCCTCTTTGTTTTCAAATAGCTTAGGTTTGTTCCCAGCAGTCCTAGGAACAGAAGTGAATACAGCTGAGTATTTATGTTCAGAGAACTGTTTTGATCAATATGCTAACATGATACTAATATTATGTAAAATTTATGCATGGTAGCTACAAAACAAATCTATTAAATAAAAACACATCATATACAGCATTCACAAAAGAAAAACTAATTCCACTTGACTGGAACATATCTTTTATTAAATGCAGTATTGAAAAAATTTTCGTAAGATTTTTAAAAATTATTTTGAAGCCTAAGTACTTAATACAGTTTGCCACACTGCTCTTCTTCTGCCTCATTCCGTCTTTCCTTTAGTTAGAAAGTTTTTATTAACTTGTAGCTTTGTTAGAAATATGACAGCATTGAAGCAGCATTAACACACACAAAAGGTAAAAGCAGGTATAAGTAAGGACATTTACGGGGGTAGACAAGATCATTTGTCAGTGTAAATATCACTTTAAAAAGATGGAAATATTTTTTAAAAAAACTTTCAAAATCATTTATTTCTACAACACTGGGAACAGTGGTCCATTGGAGGAAAGATACCCAGAACAGTGTGTGTCTTGTTGAGGGAGGTAAGGCTGCCACCTCTCATAGCACTTAGGAATGTGAAGTTTTCTCAAAAGCTCATACATATTAAACATGTTAAGTGTCTTGTGATTGAGTGGGTATCAGATGACATTAAGGAATTATTATCAATACTTCTTACATAATATTTTTAAAAATAGAGACGTTATTTTAAGAGATACTTCAAAATCTCTGTGGCTAAAAGTGATTTGGTAGGGCTGAGGATTTAGCTCAGTGATTAGAGTGCTTGCCTAGGAAGCACAAAACCCTGAGTTCAATCCCTGGCACCAAAAAAAAAAAAAAAAAAAAAAGTGATATGGTTTAATATATTCGGGGTGGGATTATATACGAAACATGACTGGCCATGAGTTACTAATTGCTGTAGGAAGGCAATGGGTACATTCTATTTCTTTCTGTTTGAAAAGTTTGAAAAAATTTTTTACAACAAAAAGTTTTAAAAATGCCTCATAAATCCTGGACAAAACTTATAATTTATGTTTACACAGATTTTAAGTATTAACTATTCTATTCAGATTTGACAAACTGTGTGCCTAGAACAGTGTTAGTGCCAGCCATACAGGAAAGGCCCTTTCCATTATGAAATTTAAAGTTTGAAGAGGCAGACAGGAGGAAAGGCACTGTAATGGCAGGAAAGCACAGCAAAGGCATGGAAGAATGGGAGCCAAGGTCTTTCTAGGATACATGAATAACTGAGCATGGATGCAGCACATGAGATAGAAAGGGAAGGTTCCAATCAGACTATGTAGAGCCTTGATCATCACATTAAGAAATTCAGACTCAATTATTATTTTTTGGGGGGGCGATTCTGGGAATTCAACCCAGGGCCTTTACATTGAGCCACATCCACAGAACACCCACCCCATCCTTAAATTTTATTTTGAGACAGAGTCTCCCTAAATAACTAAGTTGCCCACACTAGGCTTGAATTTATGATGCTCCTGCCTCAGCCTCCCAGAGTGCTAGGATTACAAGAATGTGCCACCACACTCAGCTTCAGACTTAATTTTATGACAAAAAACATGGGCCACAGGTAAATTTTCCCCTAGAGAAGAGATAAAGAAATCTATATGCTCACAAAATGGTGTTTAATATTGATCCACACCAATGGATCAATGCAACATTGATTGCAAACACAGGTAATTAAATAGTAGTAGTCTGAGTTCTTCATAGATATGGCAGTATCATATATAGTAAATATACCATATACAGTAACATATGTGATATACTTACTGTAAGCCACAGACAGTACCACATAATGTATACTTACTAAATGCAAGTATAAGAAAACACTCCAAGTAATTTTGCATTTGTAAAACTGTAACTAGGAATATTCCAGAAAAGATATAAATGTGCCAGAGAGGATCAATAATTATTTTTTTATCATTAAGACATAATCTGTTTTTAATGGTATTACTATAATACCAAAATCAACACACTTTTTAAAAACTGCTTCATGTATTTATATTAACACTCCACTAGAATTTTACCAGGTCAACTTACCATTAAACATTACAAAAAAAAATATCTGGATTATTCATCACCTCAATATGAACAAATCTAAATGATCTCAATGTAAAATAATTTGATGTAAAAAAACATTCTCAATTACAAACGAATATGTAATAAAGTGAAGTACTGTGATATGAAAAGCAATTCAAACCTCAAGAATCTACACTACTTGTATTTTTATTTATATATTTATATATATATTTATATATATAATAAAAATACAATACAATCCAGAATTTTAAGTCTTGACTGACCCCTTGTGGTCAAATTCAAAACTAAATATCAGCAATATTTACCACTATCTTCAAAATCATCTTCGGTTAACCACCAAGGCACTTTATCTTTCTTCTTAACGTCTTCTTGAGGTTGTCTAGGTGTTTTATTTGACTTGTCAAAAGAATCATCTGAAAGCTAAATCCAACACAAATTAAAAACTACATTGCAAAGAATTCCAGATTTATCACTAATGAGAATAGTATTTCTCCATTCGTTCTCACACCATTTGGTTATCATATGATATTTTGAACAATAATGTATATATTCATGATATCCAAACAGAGGTGGTCAAATAACTTAAACATCAAGCGTGTCTTTGAACAATGATTTCATATCCAGAATTTAAAAAGGAAACTAGGACAAAAAGGAAAACCTGATCAAGATACTTGTTTAGAAGAAACAAAAGGAAAGGTACAGCCCTATTTAGATATCGTGCAGGGTCTAAGAGAAAGAAGAGGCTGAGAAAAATTACCTAGAATCACTCCAGAAGAATACGGAATCCAAGACAAGCAAAAACTGAATTCTGGTGGATGGAGAGCATGATAGTGTCGACTACAGAAATTAGCATTTTGTCACAGTGATTATAAACTTTGATAAACTTAGATTTGTCGTCTACTCATCTGGTCCAAATTTTACTACCCTTCTAAATACCCTGCTCATATACCAATACTTCCTTGCCTTGTATCAGTAAGGTGGCCTCTGTCTTCACTGAGGAAATAAGGATCTCAGTAAAGTATCACCCCTCCCTTCCCCTTGCCCCGCCACTAAAGTTACTTGAGGGACAGCTGTTTCCTCCATTCCCAGTACAATCTGCAGAGAAGTCATTTCTCTTCTCCTTGGTCATCCCGTTTCTCTTCTGTACCTTCATTCTCTCTGCTCTTCACTGTGACCTTTCTCTCAGATCACAAACCTGCTCAGCACTGCAAATGCACCACCTAGCACAGAAGGGGGCAAGTCTGTGGAATAAAACAATGATGCTCAAGTCTACTTGAGCAAAATAAAACAGATAAGTTTCTTATTCCTCTTTCCTTTTTACTGTATCTATCATTTTCCTTTATTTACCAATTCTTGAATAAACTGCTCAACGCTTTAAGATCTGGTTTCCACCAAATTGGCTTTCCTCCGGGTGCCTAAGGCCTCCTAAACACCACAAATAAAAAACTACTGCCAGGCATTTTCCCAGGTTACCTCATGGAATTTGATTCTGGTGATAAATCAAATTCTTACTTCTTGAAACTCTCTTTGGCTTCAGCTGCATCACTCCACCCAGGGACTCCTTAGCTTGTGGCTATTCCCACGACCCTGCTTTGATAGCTGTGGGCTCTTTTGCGCATTTCCTGAGTGTGGCACTATGCTCTTGACTGTTTTTCATCCTCATTCTGCACACTCTTCTTGAGGACAAAATTTGTATTGATATATGGCTGATCTATGTCAGGATCTACATTCAGGTTATCTCACTACTAAAGTCTGTCTGCTTTCTACTATGCCATGTAGCCCCCAAACTAGGATACTGTTAGTACTTCCAAGATGACAAGACAAAGACACTTCCACCCACCAAACAAACTATCTCAATAACTTGCGAAAACGTTCAAAAAGACCTTACTCTCTTCACTAACAATTACTTAGGAAGACAGGAGGGAAGAAAAAACATTATTTCATCTGAATTAGCATGTTGCACCATCTTCCACTTAAACTCTAAACATTACTATCATCTTGAAATGTTCCCCTTCTCTCTCCTCCCCGATCTTTCCAGTTGATTTACTTGTAACACAGGCACAGGGTCACTCATCTTGCAGGACCACAGAAAGGTCAGGAAAAGAAACAGAGAACCCACCTTATTTTCTAATACAGGTGTTCTGACTTTGAAAACCTTTCACATTGCTTTAATGATAATAATTATTATCATTAAAAACAAAACAAATAAAAAAGCTGGTCCTCAGTAACAGTGTTAGGAAGGATATGGAGAAAATAGAACCTTAATAAAATATACTCAACTGACTGTAAATAGCAGTCACTCTAGAAAATAGTCTGGCAGTTTCTCAAAGGTTAAACACAGAGTTACTGTGTAACCCAGAAATTTTACTCCTGGGCATGTGAGAGAAATAAAAACATACATCCACACAAAACTTGTACAAAATTATTCATAGCAGCATTCGAAACTGCCAAAAAGTGGAAAGATCCCAAATATATACTCAGCAACTGGTAAGTGATAAATAAAAATGTGGCATATCCACACAATGGCACATTATAGCCAGAAAAAGAAATGAGGTGCCAATACATGTTACAACATGGATGAACTCTGGAAACATTGTTGAATAAGCCAGACTCTAAAGGGCATACACAGTATGATTCATCTCTATGAAATGTTCACAACAGGCAAATTTAGGGATGAATATTGTCTGGGGCTGGGGAACAGGAGAAATTGGGGTAACTGCTAACAGTGTTTCTTTCTGGGGTGACAAAAATGTTCTAAAATCAATTGTAGTGACATTGGTTATATAACCATAAAACCAACGAATTACACATTTGAAATGAGTTAATTATATCTCATTAAAGCTAATTTTAAAAAGCTGGTTAACCACTCTCCTAAGAATAAGCACTTTCCTGAATGCTCTACAAAGCCCCTCTATTCGTGTAAACACACAGAATGTGGTATAGCCTTTCACTCCTTCAGCAGATATTTACTAAGCATCTTTTAGATCCTGCATATTTGACGAGATTAGCTATCATGTCATAGACCATATTTTTTATAATGTAAAGCAGAAAACAGATCCACACAAGAAAAATAATGATTCATGTTAAGCACTATGAAAAGAATTAAATATGTGGTATACTGAGAAGTAACTGGGTTACTTTTTACTGGGTTACCAAAAAAAAGCTTCCTTGAACTACTAACATTTAAAGTAAGATCTTCCCTAGCCAGGTAAAGACTTACCAACACTATTGTTGGAGAGAACAGGCACTACACAGCCCCTAGGCAGTGTTGAACTGATGGCACCTGTGGCTCTAAGAGGTTTTTACCACTGCCCTAAGGCAAAATAGTGTGACATGGTGGGGGAAAAAGGCCACTGTAGAATAAAGTGGATGTTATTGGCCGATTTGTTGATAATAATCATTTTTCTGGAGTGAGATGGAATCTCAGTGTTGTTTTAATCTGCATCTCTCAAATGACCAGTGATGTTGAACAATTTTTCTTATGTTTATTTGCTGTTTCTACTTCATCTGAGAAGTGTCTATTCATTTCACCTGCCCATTTTTGGATTGGGTCTTTAGGGGGGGTCTGATTTTTTTGAATTCTTTATATATTCGAGATATTAATCCTTTGTCAGAGGACTAGCTGGCAAAAAATTTTTCCCCACTCTGTGGATTGTCTCTTTGCTCTGTTGGCAGTTTCTTCTGCTGTGCAAAAGTTTTTAAATAGGATTAGACCCCAGCTGTTGATTCTCTGTGATATTTCCTGGGCAACTGAAAGTGTAAAGACTAAAATATATTATATTGGGAAAGGGAAGAAAGTGTTCAAATGGGAAGAGGAACAAGCGGGGGAGGGGGAAAGGAACAGAGGAACAAGAAAAATAAGGAACAGAAGGAAAAAATGGAAACAAAGCTTTTGTAAATAAGGAGGGAGGAGGGGAGGAAGGGAGGAGGGGGAACGGGGAAAAAAGCAGCAAGATGTATCATGTACAGGTACAAATCCCCTATGATGAATGTTACCACTATGTACATCTAAAATGTACCATTAAAATAAAATGAAAAAAATAAAGTGGATGAAGAGCATTATATATTCTCATCACCAAACATTTCTAACCAGGCCTAGTCAGAAATACTAATGGCTATAAAGTTAAATGCCCCATGGGGAACAACCAACTCTCAGTTCCCGAGACCTTCCAAGGCCACACTGTTCCAACTCCTTCAGCCCTGAACTGGACACTCCCTAAGGCCTACAGCCTCAAGATAAGGAGGTACAAAGAAATACCTTACCCTGCAGAAAATCTCTCGGGCCAGTTGATGCCCACACCCCCTTTCTGCCATAACCCATATATAAACCTTAAACCCCGTAAACCCCGTCGTTCTGAGCGCTTCTCCTTTGTTCCTAATAAGTCTCCCCTCTGGCTGGGTTTGCTCCGTAAGTGAAGCCAGCTCATTGCTGTTCTGAGGTCGCATCTCATTCTTTCTCTAGCTCACATTATTAACAAAGAGAAAGAGTAATACAAACGCAGTAAGGTAGACATGAGCAGAAACATGGCAGCCTTCATAAGGCAACATGAGGAGTTTGGATTTTATTGTACATGACAGGAAGACTTATGGTTTTATACTGGAGATGAAGAGAGTTAGATAAAATGTAACAGTTCATCTGGCTGCAGTGTGGTAAAGGCCACTGGTTGGGAACAGCTGCAGGTGGCCTGGTGAGACGATAGCGGGGGAGCAGCATTTGAAACTGTAGAGAACTAGAGAGATGATGGGTATATTCTGAAGATAGGGGGTTGGCAGAGTTTGGTGGTGGAATGATTATATATATCGTAGAGGTAAAAGAGAATTGGAAGATGAATCTTCCGAGACAAATTTACAATACTGCTTTTAAAAGACATAAACTTACCTCCTTCATGAACTGTTCAAATTCTTCATCCAACTCTTCTTTAGAGTAATGAGTCATTGTCAATAATTATCATTTTCCAAAGCTAACATTCTAAAGTATTTATAACATCGGCACTACTAAACGACAAAAGAAAACACTTTTTGAGGAAATCCATTATATGAAAACAACCAGACTCAAACTTCAGAAATTCATTATAACTCACTGTGCATGCTCAGTTATTATCAGTAAGCTGGTTAAGAGATTCCTAATTCAATAAGCAAACATTTGGAGAGGCAGCTTGGGCAGTCTACCTTGAACTCTAGGTCCAGAATTACATTGTCATCTGTTAACTTTCAGTTGTCAAAGGGTGGAATCCATATTATTTCCTAACCTTACATACGTTTGCATGTTATTTAATACCTCGCAAACACAAACGAATCTTAAAAAAAATTATAAATTAGCAAACAGAAAGAATCATTTTTTTCTTGTAAAAACTAGTTTGTGCTGCCTGATTCAGCTAGTCATTTTCCAATCCATGTTAAGTTTTGCAACATGTACTTTCCAGATACGGATGTTTCCAAATACAGACAAACAGAATTAAGATTACACAGTACCTACACTATACAAATTAGAGGGTATTTGGTGGTGGGGGGTGTCAAGGAAAGGGAGGCCAACAAAAACAGTGCCCAGAACACCTTAAGTGGAATCCAGTCGTTTGCAATGCAAAGCTCTCCTCTTGCTCCCACAAAGAACCCAACTTCAGATCTGCCTAGCTTCTGGATTTTAACTATTTGCGGTAGCATAAACCCCAGCTTTCTCTTGCAGAGATGGGAGGAAGGAAGTGGGCCAGAGGCCTGGACTGTACCTTCCTCAACCTGCAGAACGACACCTCTTCCCTTTACCAGCATCTTGAATCAGGCCAGAGTGGTCGCAGGGAAGGTCTTGCCCAAGAGCTGGGTCAGAGGCGGAACCCACCGAAAGGCCCGCAGCCTGGCGGCGTCCTGGCTCCAAGAAGCGCAAATTTGGAGGCTGGCAGGTAAACTGGGGCTCATTTGCAGGGGAGTCCAGGAGAAGGGCACAGACCCGACAAACGAAAGCCTTAAAGCACGACCTCGGCCACAGTAGTTTAGAAGGTGAGCAAGCGTCCACGCCTCACCTACCTTCGCCTCTGAATCCCGCGCTTTCCCGAAGGTCCGTGAGGACCAGCAGTTGTCAGGGTAACAGACTTCAGCTGCGGCGCTCCATAGTCACATGACCCGGGATGGTCACGTGGCTCAGGGCACAACTAGGCAGCCACCGGTTTCCAGGGTCCTTTGGAAGCAAAGATTGGAACCACCACCCTCAGCAAGATACCGTGGTCGCTGCTTCGCCAGTTCGCTCTCCCAGGATTTCTCTTTGTTGCTGGGAAAAGTGTGTGCCACAAACCTTTTCCTGAAGAGCGTCGACGTTGACGTAACGCGAAACCCAGCCCGTGGCTTCCTGGGAGATGTAGTTTAGATTCGCTAGGGCTTGACCCGTATTTCCGCCTTTCCTCTGGTCTCCCCCAGCTTTACCCCGGCCTTCTCTTTTGAGCTCTTTGTCTCCCAAGCTGAAGTTTTCAAGAATTTTGTTGGATTTCCTTCACGTACAAAGCTCTGTGCGTGCCTCTGAGAGAGAAACAAACCTGTTAGAACTCTTTTTAGAATAGAGACTGCCTTCCACCACCTGGTGGTCAAGAAATTGAAAATACACGAGCACTGAGATTCTTAAAACAGATTTAACCTACCTGACTGTATTGCCATGATTTCCTGCTAAACTGCTTTTCAAAACCCCATTCTGTAGTGACAGTCGACAGTTACTTTGTTGGATTTTTGTCATCTATTTACTTTCATTTTGAAGAACACAGCATAACCTGGAATTTCAGAAGACAACATTTAGGATAGTGAAAGAAAAAGTAACAATCGAGGAGTTTGCGGCTGGCAGGTGTAATTCAAGACCCTAGCTTTAATTTGAGCTTTTCATTCAACGAATGCTTATTGCTATGCAAATGTCTACAAACCAGGGGTTGTGCCTCACTACAAAAATAGGAATGAACAATAAATACCTTTTTAGCTTTCACTTATTGAGTATTTGATGGGAGTTTCACATGCATTATTTAACTGTTGCAATTTAAAATCAATTCAATTGAGTCTATATTTTTGTTTCTACTATGTGTTAAATGGACAAAGCAGTCATAGTCTCTGTCCTAATGGAATCTTTGGTTTAGTGGAACAGACAAGTAAACCAGAAAATTATTTAGGTGGTACAATAACAAAAAAATAGTGACACTTAATGTACCATGAATAATGAAAGTGACACGACCTCTCCCGGATCTTGGGTGGTCAGGCCGCCCCCGGTGGGGAGTGTGAGGTGGTGCTCAGCCCAGGCCTGACTCTCCTTCTGACGCAGGTTAAAGGAGAGTCAGATTGAGACCAGAGTGCCAAAACGAAAGTAACTTTTAATAAAGCAAAAGCAAATACAAAGCTGCTGTCTCTCAGGGAAAGAAGTAGGGGCGCCTAAAACCGAGCCACCTTCGGGTACACGCCCATTACACAGCTTTTATAGGTCTTGACTGGGGGCCTACCCTGACTTTCACAACTGAGGGTGGCACTACTTGATTGGTCAATTAGCTCATTACTAGGGAACATGGGGAAGGGTCTCTGGGAACTTTACACTAGGGTCTGGGGTCAAACTTTTTCTAACTTCTGTGAAAGCAGCCTCTCAGGGTACAGAGGAAATGTGACAACAGGCTGCCATCCTCGCTGGCAGCATTAACCACAGGAGCTGCCGTAAACTACTTTTGCTCTTAATAAAATGTCATATCTCTGTTTTACGGGAGGGGAGACCTCCCACTCTAGCCCTGCCTAATGTTCCCCCTGCCCCTACAAAAGTTTGGAACCTTTCTTCCTGAGGCACAATCTAATGTCACTCTTACTCAATATATTGTTATGCAATAAATGTGTGGTCATGAACATTGACTGGGCGTTCACCACTAGTAATTTTACTCTTTTTACTAGTATGCTTTGCTCCTACTCTGTACAAAGACTATGTTATATCCTCTCCACCCTGCTCAGGCTTTAACAACTCCTACCATCTGCTGAGACTTTCTTGCTTTTATCACTCAAAGTCTAGAGTCAAAGGAACCTTCTTGTTCCATGGAAACTAGGAGAGTTTGTTCACCCTACCCTGTCCTTTTTTTCCTTTATTGTCCCATTCCTTGGGACGATACACATCCACTATATGTAGATGGTCTTGCTTCATATCTCATTAAAAAATAGGTCACACGAGGCTGGAATTTTGTCATTCGTTGCCACTTATCTATAACCTGTCTGCATCTGCACTCATCCTAATTTATTACATGTTCCAATAGAGGAAGTAATCTGCCTTCTAAGAGATCTATTTTCCCACATATGATCTGGAGCCTTTACCTATTCTTCTCAATGATCTTGCTCCACTAGTAGTTTCCTCTTTTTATACCTTCAGCCTCTGGCTGTGTGCGGGTTTCTTTCTAACAGCATTGAAACATGCTCTGGGAGACTTCATCTAAAAATGCCACTTCTAAAAGACTCTTCACTCTATGTTTCTCTGTGATTGAAATGAATTTTCTCCTCGTTTGCCAGTCTTTTCCTGGGGAATTATCTCCACTCCACTTCCTTATCAGACTTTCTAATTTAGCTTTACTTACACCAACCTACAATACCCATTCTCGGTAGTATCACCAACTTTTCCCACTTTGCTACATTAAAAGGAAAAAAAAAGGCATCTAAGACATCACTTTACTTCATGTTGATCTCACAGTATTCTTTGCTACAGTTATCTACTTTCCCTTTCTTGGTTCTCTTCCCACTTTTATGGGCTCTCCTATAGGGGTTTTTCACGGCTCCGCCATTTATTCTACCTGGCCTTTAAATGTTAGGATGTTTTAGGGGTCATTTCTGGATTCCTTTATCTTCTTTTACATTCTTATCCTTGACAATTTAACCCTTACCTTTAAATATTGTCTGTGTACTTAAGACTCTCAAACAAATATCTTTTTTTTTTTTTTTGAGACAGTGTCTTGCTACATAGTTCAGGCTGGTCTTGAACTCACTATGTAGTCCAGGCTGGCCTGAAACTCTCAGCTGAGCTGCCTCAGCCTCCTGAGTGCTGGGATTGTAGGCATGTGCAACCATGCCCAGCTTTATGCCTTCAATTCTAAACTCTGCTTCGAACAACAAAATTCAAAAGAGATACCCTTGATGTCTAATGGGCATCTCTAACTCAGTGCAAGTCTTGCTTTTCTACCATCTTCTCACACCAATTTCTTTCTATTGCAATACTTTATATCACACTATGTGGTACATACACTCATCCAGTCACTCAGTACAGACATCGAGGAGTTCTTGCCTTCCCATATCCATCATTAAGAATTGTCAGTGTTGTCTGCAAAGTATATCTCTATTGCGTTCACTTTTTACATCTTAATTGTTAACATTCCAATTTAAGCCATTATATTCTCTTGTCTTTACTACTTCACTAGCCTACTAGTTAGTCTCTCTACATTTACTCTTGTCATTTATCACAATATCTACTTGCTAAAAATGTTATTATTTGGAAATGCAAACCAAATTACTCCATTGCTGAAATTCCTTCAATGATTTCTCATTGTCCTTAGACCAAAATCTGAACACCTATAAGGTCCTGTGTGATACACTTAGCACCACTTACCCCTATAGCCTCATCTCATTCCCAGTTACCAAAGCTTGAAGAATTATTTGCAGCTCAACTGCAGAGTTTAGTTCATTGTTCTATGGAGGTTATAATTAGAACTTTGATCTGAGGAGTATATTAAAATATGGGGGGAGTTGGGGTGGGAAGATAACAGTTTCAAACTCAGCACCAGCAACTTTATGAGACACTGCCTTGAAATAAAAAAAAATAATAATAAAGTGCCGGGGCTGTAGCTTAGTGGGAAGGCCTTGGGTTCAATTCCCAGCACAACACCAAAAAAGTACTTGTTGTTCTGTACCAATGTGAATCTACGGAACTTTTGTTTATAGGGCTCAAGAGTTTGTCATACTGAATTTCAGTAGAAGAGTCACAAAATTTTTGGTAGTCAGTTGAATTGTTATACATTTCTAAGCATAGTGGTCTTTAAAAGAATGGCTAATATTTTTTGAAAACTTATTTAGTTGACTTCTATTGTATTCTTATATTATTCAATTTTCTGAAATACATTTTGAAGTAGACGGTATTCTCTGCATCTTAGGGAATTTAAGATTTAAAGAATAAAGTTTAAATGAAGTACCTAGGAATCAATCTGATGAAGGAAGTAAAAGATCTATACAATGAAAACTACAGTACTTTGAAAAAGGAGGTTGAAGAAGATATCAGAAAATGGAAAGATATCCCTTGCTCCTGGGTAGGAGGAACTAATATAGTGAAAATGGCCATACTCCCAAAACTGCTATACAGATTTAATGCAATCCCAATTAAATTACCCAGAGCATACTTCACAGAATTAGAGAAGACAACCCTAAAATTCATTTGGAACCAAGAGAAACCTAGAATAGCAAAAGCAATTCTGGGCAACAAAAGCAAAGCAGGGGCCATCACAATCCCTGACCTAAAACTATACTACAAAGTTACTGTAATAAAAACAGCATGGTACTGGCACAAAACAGACCCCAGGACCAATGGAACAGATTAGAAGATGAAGAAACAGGTCCAAACACTCTCAGTCACCTTATCTTTGACAAAGAGGCCAAACAACCTCACTGGAAGAAAGACAGTCTCTTTAATAAATGGTGCTGGAAAAACTGGCTTTCCACATGCTGAAGGTTAAAACTAGACACATATCTTTCCCCATGCACTAAGCTAAAATCAAAGTGGATCAAAGATCTAAATATTAAAACAGAAACACTAAATCTATTGGAAGATAGAATAGGTTGAACTCTTGAAGACATAGGTGTAGGCAAAGACTTTATGAACAAATCCCCAGTTGCCCAGGAAATATCACAAAAAAATCAACAACTGGGACCTGATCTTGTTAAAAAGCTTTTGTACAGCAAAAGAAACTACCAACAAAGTGAAAAGACAACCCACAGAGTGGGAGAAAATTTTTGCCAGCTATTCCTCTGACAAAGGACTAACATCTCGAATATATAAAGAATTCAAAAAACTCAGACCCCCCAAATTTAAAGACCCAATCCAAAAGTGGGCAGCAGAAATGAATAGACATTTCT
>PVJO010000363.1:131846-181112 GCA_004026905.1 Hystrix cristata
AAAAAAGAATAAAGTTTACATAAGTAACTGGTTGATCCAAGATTCCAACTCTGACATATTGTCTCTATAACCCATATATATATTTTTTGGGGGGTGCTGGGGATCGAACTCAGGGCCTTGGACTTGCTAGGCAAGCACTCCACCACTTAAACTAAATCCCCAATCCTTATAACCCATATTTTAAAGAACAGTGTAATTCTCTCATGATAAACTATCTCTAGCCAAAATGCAAATGAAATGGTCAAGTAAATGGAGTACTTCAGCAATCAAATCAATTACGTCACTTTGGATAGGATAAAAAATTCCTACTTTGAAAGTTCTTTATAATTTCTCATGTGTTTTGTGATTCCTGGAATAACATGAACTTCGATATACATTTTGTGTTTGTTCGGATCTCCAGTGAGGTTCTAGGGTTGCACTTTCTCATAGCAAATGGTATAGGGTGGGAACTTGGTCAACACTAACAATGTAGTTGCAGCCAAGATCTGCAGTGTCAAGTGGGATGTTAAAACAGGTCGTTTGGGAAGTGAACTAATGAGGCGAACAGAATTGGATCCAGTTTCACAATAGTCCAATTTAATAAAGTACTACTTCTTTACCTCTTTTTCAGATTTGGGGATTCACTTTATTGATGTATATAATGAGAATGACACTGAAGGGATTGTGTTATTATCACAAGAAAATTGTATTTAAAGCCTTATATAGTTCTGTTGTCATTTGTTGTTGTTTACTTTTTGTCCATTTGTCCATACCCTGGCTGCCTTTGTTTTAATTACTATAAACTTAGTTCTTTCACGTATGAAACTTAACATTTAAAGATTTAGCTGATGTTATAATTTATTTTTCTCAAGGAAAATAACTCTCCAAAATAGAATATTGGAAAATTACGCAGTAATCTTTATGAGGGTTTATATGTTTCTGAAGTCCAGGCAGATGCTCTTTCTCCAGGCTGTGTAGAGCTGCCAGTTTACAATTATAACACGGGGACATGGATGTTGATTAGGAACAGGCTATGAAACTGTTTTTAAAATAATTCTCCAATAATCCAGTAAAAGGCCACTGGGGAAAAGTCAGTAATTATAAAAAATTGTCTTTGCATCTAAATAGGATAATTAACAACATGGTTTTATATTTATCATTAAATGAAAAAACATAAAAATTGATAAATTAGTCTTCATCCAATTAAAGAAAAAGTACTGTTCTATGAAAGACCCTGTAAGAGAAGGGAAAAGATATGCTAAAGACCAGGAGAATATCTGCAAAAGTGCTGCTATCTAAAACGCGTAAAGAACTCTCAAAACTCTATAGTAAAAAAATATATAAATAAAACAAAACAATTAGAAAATGGGAAAAAGACAAACAGACATTTCACTGAATGGTATGAAAATGACAAATAAGCACATGGAAAAATCCTCGACATCTTTAGCTATCCAGAAGATGCAAATTAAAACCAGAATTGAACATCACTGGGTGAATGTAGATACAAAGAAATAGCACAGGAAATCTTGATGGTAATGTAACAGTTCTGTATCTTGATGGTGGTAGCAGTTTACATCAAACTATATGTGTGATAAAATTATATGGAACTCCGTACATATGCACATACACATGTAAGAACATGTGTGAAATTGGCACGATCCAAATAATCTCTACTATTTTCCCCAACTTTCTGGAAATGTATTACTATTTAAAAATAAAAAGTAAAGAAATAATTGCAAAACACTATAATGGAGAGCCGTGTTTCTTCAATTAAAAGCAAAAAGGTAGCCTCTGATCTTTAGCCACAACAATTTACCTATCTGTGTCTAAATCTTGATATAGTAGTGAAAAGAAATTATTTTTAAAATTATTTTCAGCCTGTAATACACAATTCTGTATTTTATATAAATTCAATGTTCGACAGATAATTTTTAAAGTAAATTAGAAAATTATGCACATACCTGTAACCCCAGCTGCTCAGGCAACTGAGGTAGGAGGATCACAAGTTCTAGGACAGCCCGGGCCATTGAGACTTTATCTCAAAAGAAAATATTACACAAGCTGGGGATGTAGCTCAGTGGTAGAGCACCCCTGGAACTAAGTCTCACTACAGCAAAAAAAAAGAAAATGAAAAATGTAACATTACATTTCCTTTAACTTTCTGTATTTAGAACTTTGCAACACGTGTGAAAATACTTTGTTATCTTTGCTTCTTAGTTTCTGCTTGAGCTCACTGTACCATTAAACCCATGAATCACTGTATAATTCCCCTAACTCCTTTCAAGTGTTTGTCACCTTGCTAAGAAATACACTACTATTATTTCTGATCTTGAATTCATGCTTTTTTGACATATCCAGGTAGTGTATGTGTGCAACTATCAAAGAGGTTTTCCCTCTTGATCTATGTAAATATGAGATCATGAGTGATTTCAGACATTTGGTCCTGTAAGTCACTTTTCCACCCATCTTTACCAGTCAGCTTCTTGCAAATTAGGTCTTTGTCACATGAATTTATACATATATGTTGGCCTGAGAACCCTTTCTTCTAGGGAAATGCCATGAGAAGCACAATATAAAAAAAAAAGATAAAGGCAGAGTTGCTATGGTCAGGACGTAGGTGATGGATGGTTTTGACTCTTTTTTCCTCCTGATTTTTGCTGGCCTTCAAGGGCTGTCCCCAGAACTCCAGAGTGCTGTTTAAGTCTGCACTTTTAGATCATAATTCTGAATCAGATGATCACATTATGAATTTGGATGATCATGTATTTTCTCTCTATATTAACATATATATTAATGTAATATGTATGGATTACTGGCAGGCTAGAGATATAGTTAAGCATAAATATGCATTTATCTTTGTATATGTACAAAATTGTGACTTTTAAAAGCACATTTAAATATAACTTAAACTCATGTAATTATTGGCAAATCATTAGGCTATACTTACATAACAGCGTTAGTCGAAGACTTTTGTTGAGGCTCTAAAGTTGTTTTTTATGCTGGAGGTAGAGAGCAAAATGATCCATTTGATGCGAGAAGAAAATATTAGAATTTCTTTTCAACTTCTCTTCAGCTCAAAAGTAAGAAATTACAATCTGACTAATACTGTGGGTTAACCGATTTAAATGTACTGGCTAATTAAAAATATGCATAAACTGAGGGTATGTGCCTGCAAACATTTTTTTTCTAATGGCTATGTGAACCATCAATGGTTTATTCAATGGGACTCTTAGAATTCTTCGGCTTACTATATTAAAGTAGGCTGATGGAGTAAAAAATTTAAAGTTCTATTTATTTTTTTCTGTAAATTTTCAGGATTTTAAAATAGCACTCTTTCTATGTCTTAAGACACTCTAATGAAGAAAAATAAGATGTATCTTGTAGCTGGAAACAAGTATTATGATAGGGAACACTTAGTGGTGAACAGTTGCTTACCTCTTAGCAGCCAGAAAAGAGAGAGAGAGAGAGACAGAGACAGAGACAGAGACAGAGACAGACAGAGACAGAGAGACAGAGAGAGAGAGAGAGAGAGAGAGAGAGAGAGAGAGAGAGAGAGAGAGAGAGAGAGAGAAAGGGTCAAGGCTCCACATGCCCTTCAAGAGAATACCCACAATGATCTATTTCCTTGGACTAGGCCCCACCTCCTAAAATTTTAACCATTTCCCAACAGCCCAATTGGTTAGGCACCATGCCCCAACACAGGAGGTTTGAGGGATATTTAAGATCTAAAACATAACAGGTGGGATTTTAGAACTGATGGCTCACCATCCAAACATCAATAAAGACCTCAGCCCTGGTGTGAAAGGGGGTGGTGATAAGCAGCAGCATGTAATTACTAAGGTTCTCACATGAGATTGTTTGGACAGAGATACAGGTGGAATCACTGTTATAGTTGAATAGCAAGGCGGCAATGGTAATCACA
Source organism: Hystrix cristata (assembly GCA_004026905.1). Classification (NCBI taxonomy): domain Eukaryota; kingdom Metazoa; phylum Chordata; class Mammalia; order Rodentia; family Hystricidae; genus Hystrix; species Hystrix cristata. Next base: position 135,748 of record PVJO010000363.1, read on the forward strand.
AGGACTGTGAAATGACTGGATTTTATTAATTGCTCTTAGTGCTCTGGAATAAAGAAAATGTCTCAGGTCAGCCAAAATCAACTCACATAGCACCATAAAAACCAATGGCCTCTATTGGCATTTAAGGATATCGTTTTCTGCAGCTGCAAGAAAGTCTGCAGCGAAAGTCAGACCAAGAATCAAATTCTAAGAGGGATACAGCTGCAGAGGCAACTGCAGTCACAGCCTTTTCGGGTTTCCTAAGTTGGGTCCTGGGAGAAAACAGTGGAACCCTGAACTCACCACATGGACATTTGGGTGAATAAATCTGGAAATCTTGAACTCTCAGTTTTCCCTGATGCTCCACACTGATACAAGCAGGCACACTCTCCTTGCTAATAGAGACATCCTGTGTTTGCTGGGAGTCCTTAAAAAAATCTGAATAGTCTTATATGAGGAAAGGAATTCATAAGATGATGCCTGCTCTCCTCCAGACCTGCCATGCTACTATTCATTATCTCCTCGCCAGCAACCCAGGCAAGAACTCAGAACACCCGAAGAAATATAACTCTTTCTTATGGAGGAAACGGGTTATATAAATTGCAGGTCCCGGGTTACATTCAGCGAAAGAACCAGGGGAACACATGTAGGAGTGGATTTTGAGAGTGTTGACTGGCAGGGGGAATACAATGAGAGTGCGCTGGAAAATTTTTATTGAAATGGAAATGCATACTCAGGCATGATTTGGAATTCAACCCCTACAAAGGACACCTGGAGCTTGTCAAAAATTTCTGCTGGGGCGTTTCTTCGAAGCCTATGCTGTGATAATGGCCAATAGGAAAATGAGGCAGAGATGCTAAAATTGCTTTGGCCTAGAAGTAAAGAAGACATGAGAAGTCTCTTACAAGATGGAAATGTTAGAGTGGATTTGTTATGTGATAGCTAGCAACTGCCACCTGATTTTGTTCCCTTGAAAGGCCCAAAGGAATCTATTCGGCAAGGCAAAAAAGGAATTCATTCATGAGGGTGATGTCAGTGTCTTTGAAAAACATGACGTCTGTTCCTCGCAGGTGAGAGTTTTCAACAGGAGACACTACAATGGAACCAGTCGCCCTAGTATCAGCAGGGTAATGGGATTCCTGAATAACAGAGTCCTGCAGCCATACTGAACTTTCAGAGACAAGAGAACTGCAATTACTGAACTGGGAAGAAGTCTACATAGCATTCAGGCTACCTTGACCTGCAAGAATCTGTGGCAACCCCTGAAACATCTTGATGTTTTGAGGGATGAGATCTATGGATCGTTCGTTGGGTGATTACTTGTGTGTTTGTAAAACAAACCAGAAGATCTGGTAAACGGAATACTAACATCAGCTATCACAATGGAAAATCCAGGTCCTGTGCCCAGCATAAAGATTTGTATGATTTCATAGACCCAGATCTCATTGGTTAGAAGGGAGGATGCCTGCCCTTGAGTAATGACCCTGCTTATTACAAGAATAATTATCAGCATTCTCCCTATCTGTCTACAAGAGGACGTATGGCTAACCAAGATAACACTACCCTGAGGAATGAGTAGTAGTTAGACTTTTTGAGGAAGGTTGGATAATAGATATGAGTAGACACTAATGCCAGAGGACAAGAAAAGCCACCCCACAGTCCTCTAGTTAGGATGGGGGATGTTGAAAATAGGTAAAAATTGAGTTCTAGACCAACTATATCTCATTGAAGCTGCAATGGACTTGTGATCCCCCCCAGTATTGTTTTCCTAGTGTCTAAATGAATAATTGGGATGTATAAAATTCCCAAGTATCTTTGTAACCGAAAGAACCTCTTACTTTGATTCCTAGATCTGTGGAGCCATTGTGGGAGGAAAGGCTAAATGGACGGCTCTGAAAATGCCCACCACCATCCAAGTGAGTGGTGTTTTGTGGTAGGTGATGGCATTGAATGGACAGTTACAGTAACTATAACCTGGGAAAGGCAAAGCAAACCTAGAGAAAGAAGGTCTGGGTCACTTTACCCGTAAGGAACCTGAGATCAGTTTCCTTAGTAAGGAACCTGAGGTGTTGCCCAAGTATGAGAGAAATCAGGAGTAGTGAAAGAAAGAGATGATAGTGGTGAATAAGGTTTTAGAACCAGCTGAAGCAGCAAGAGATGTAGCTAATTCCACAAATTCTTGCAGAGATTATGGCTGGCCAACTCCTTTAAGAGAACTCAATGATAGATTGGACTTAAAGAACAGAAAAGATGGATCAGAGTAGTGCAGAGGATCTATCCTATCAGATACCACTCTGCACATCACTTCAAATCCCTGGGCCCCAGATCTTACTGCAGTCACCTTTTCAATAACTGGCTCTGAAAGACTTTGACCAGCTTTCCTCAGGTGCAATTGGAGAGTGTTTTATTTCTGACCAGGGTGGGAGCCTCTCACTTCTTTCCCTTGAACTTGTGTGACACTGAAATGTGGCATGCCCACTCAACTGCTGAACCCATGCAGCCTACAAGTGGTCATGTAGTAGTCAATGTCCCTGAGGTGCCGTCACCTGCGGGCATAGGAGCCTGTGGAGGAAGGATGCTCTTTTCCCCACCCATGTAGTTCATGAAGGTTTTCCAGAGATTTGAATCAGCACAAGTTGGACACAGTTGTTATCATTTGAGAACTCATTCCTGTCCTTCTTCTCTATTATTGATCTCTGCATTCATTATTCCCATTTTCTGGGATCATATTCTCAGGTAAGTTGAAATTGGAAATGCCTTTTTAGCTAAAAATCAGGCCTGTACTGTAATGTTTTTAACTAAGTTGAAATAAATCCAAATAATTCTGGTCTTAACATAAAGTTATGCTTCATAATTCTCACACAGATTTAAGGAGCGAGATGATTTTATAGATAAAAATAATTGTTTCAACTTATCTTTACTCTTAATTCAATTTATATTTGGGAGCTGGTAGCAATAGTAAGTAGCAAGTTGCTATACCACTAAAATGTTCATTCTGTTATGTGACGTGCACACATATTTAGAGATTTACACACTGAATAATGAGAAGGCTTCTTTTATACTATAAAGTAGCATGAAATTGCCCAACATTATTTTTATACTATTGAATAATGGATTTTATTACATTCTCAAGGTAACTAAATAACAAGAAGAAGGGAAAGATTCTTCAATAACCAGGTAAATGAAATTTGTGGTATTTTTGTTGGTGTTTGTAATGTCACTTTACGCTTTCACCATCGGAGGTCATGAAAGGACAACGTAGAGCAGAAAATCTGAGCTTTGTTGAAAACAAACTTAAATTTGAACTGTGAACTGTGAACTTATTCTTAGAAGGTTTTTTTATTTTTAAAAATTCACAACCTATATATTGTAATTTGTAAGTAAAATAATTTGTAGGCGAAAGATAATATGATGAGTTGCAAGAACATGAGGCTATTTGACTTTGGTGTTCTCAGTTTTTATTTTAAGAATAAAATTTAAAATGCAAAATATTAATGACCACTTGGCTTGGAAATATAGTATTTAATTTCAGTTGGTTTCATAGAGCCTATACTTTTTTGGGGGGGTGCTGGGGATTGAACTCAGGGCCTTGTGCTTGCTAGGCAAGCGTTCTACCACTGCACTAAATCCCCAGCCCCTGTAAAGCCTATAATTGACAAAAGTATTCCTTGTTAAAAAAAAAAGAAGGAAAATCAGTGAAGTTAAATTGGGATATATTTCTTGGGAAAAGTAGGATATACTTCTTGAAGCATAGTAAAGCGTGTCTCCAAATATCTGCTATCAATAGGTATTTTGGTTAAATCATAAGTAATATACATCAATTTAAAACTTTTCTTGCTCTAGATAAATTATTTGAGATAAAAAATCCAAATAAGTTAAAATAATGTACACTTTTGTTTTAAAAACACAAAGTCATCCATTGCCACTACTCTATTTTGTACAATAATTTAAAACCTTATGAAATGATTCTTAATATTTTTGCATCAGCATAATTAGGGTTTAAGAAATACTGTGGAGCATGGAATAAGTGAGTCACAAGGAGAGTCAAATAATGTGTGATTACACTTGTACAAGATAGCCAGAATACTGAGATTTATAGAGTCAGAGAGTAGAATGGTGGTTGCTGGGGTCCAGGGAAAGAGAGAATGGGGAGTTGTTACTTAATGATTGCTGACTTTCAGTTTTGCAAGATTTCTGCAGATTACTTGAATAGCCATATGAATGTACTTAACAGTACTAAATTGGATACATGAAAGTGGCTAACATGATAAACTTTACATGTTCTTTATGAAATTTCTTTTTAAGTGATGATTTTAAAATACAGTGGTCCATGGGTTGGCACTAGACATCCAGAATCCTTCCCACTGAACTGGCGTGCAATGTTTTCAGCACCTGTAGTCTTCCTGTGTCATCTACCACAGTGCAGGGTCAGGCCAGCAGAGGTCTGCCCAGCCCAGGAGCTGCCAGGGAGTCAAAAGAGCCCCGGGAGGGCCGGGGCCTAGCCAAGAGAAATTCAATTTGATTTACACAAAACATACAGATTAAAATGGGACAGCATTCACCCCAAACTCTTCCTGGATTGAACAGGGGCAGTAACATCTACATCATTGTGTTGTGATCTCTAAATAAGTTAAAATACATAAAAAATTAGAATCATGCTTTGTAGATAATAATGTCCTGTACACAATAGTTATTGTATCGTTGTTTTTCCTTGTGAAGCACATCCTCTAGTGTATATGGCAAACAATGGTTCGATATTTGTTACCATTAATACCATAATTACGTGTATTTTTCTTCCAATATGGGGAGTATAAAAAGACATTTTATGTTTGTCTCTTGGAGTCTTAGAAGGTATCATAGTATCAAAAAGCCTCAAAAATAATAAAAGGACAACTCTGTAACTAAGTAGGGGAATTTGTTTCCATGGACTATTTGTTTAAAAGTCAAAACTCAGCTGGGCAATGTTGGCGTACCCTTGTAATCCCAGCACTCTGAGAGCCTGAGGTAGGAGGATCATAAATTTGAGCCCAGACTGGGAACTTAGTGACTTAGCAAGACCCTTTCTCAAAAAAAAAAAATTAAAAAAAAGGCTGGGGATATATGGTAGCTCAATGCAAAGGTTCTGCATTCATTCTGCAGTACCATATAATCATCCCTCCCCTCAATTCTGTGTTCTTTATTGAGTTAGCTCTCTCTTAGTGGGTCTGCTGTCTGAACTGGTGGCTCTCAGGTTCTGATCTAGTGGCTCTCCTTATGATCCTAAGTGTGGCCTGCTCCTATCCAAAATCATGCTCTTCACCTGCAAGGACCAAGCGGGTATGATGGGGGGAGGGAATTGATAAGCTCCTATCAGGACCAAGCATTTGAGAAATTCTCTCGAGAAATTTTATTATTTTAATGTATCCTCCTTTCTTAGTAGTAATAACTATTCTAAAGTAATTCTTTGTGTATTTAAAAAAATACCTTTGGAACTGTGTTTCTCACACATAATTCATTAGTGTTTTAGGGATCCATCAATTTTTATGTGAAAACATGTCATTTATACATGAAAACAGATTCTGATACCTGCATACATACTGATATTATATATAAATATATATATTTATATATAGCTAGCTGCAAAGTACTCAATTTTTTGTTTGTAGTTATGTAGTCAATTTTTATTTTATTTTTATATGTGTTTATAGTATGTAGTGTTTGTTCTTTGTGTAAAGTTGGTACATGTACATAACACATCTTAGTTCTTTTTTATCCCCTTCCTCTCCCTTCCCTGCCCCTCTTTCCATCTCTTGTTCCCTTTCCCTTTTGCAAAAGTTCTGTCTTCCCAGCCAGGCATGGTATTACATGCCTGTAATCTCAGCACTTGGGAGGCTGAGGCAGGAGGATTGCTATGAGTTTGAAGCCAGCCTGAACTACATAGTGAGACCCTGTCTCAAAAAAAAAAAAAAAAGAAAAAAGAAAAAAAAGAAAATGTTCTATTTCCCTGTTTCCTGTTATCTATCTTTTATTTTGCTCTTTAATTTATTCATACTTTGGGTTTCTCGTATGAGAGAAAGTATACAATATTTAAGCTTGCATGTCTGATTTATTTTTATTTTTTTCACTTAACATTATGGTCTCGAGGTGCATCCATTTTCCTACAAATGACTCAAATTGTCAGTTTTAACATGACAAATATAAATTAATATTTGATATGAAATGGGAAACATTTTGATTTTTTTATGAAGTCTTGCTTTGAAGAACTCCTTTATCCAGAAAGTCAAGGCACACATACATTTTCTCCTAGTCACCATATAAATCTCATTGATGAAAAAACAAGGTTTCTTTGAAAGAAAAAGAAAATCTAAAGAGATTTTCTACAATTCTACCCAACCTTTCACCAATGCTTCTAACAGGTTCCAAAATGAATTTCAACTCCATCCTCTCTCTTGTTTGCCATCTGCAAGAGGTTTTAACAAACTAGTTCTAAGGGTAAGAGCCAAAGGAAGAAAAATCCTGAATATGCCACCACCTGCATGATTCCACATCCAGTAATCAGCAGTATCAAGAGTAGCGTTTGTTCTGCAACACTACTGCCTTATTAAAGGAATCCATCTCACCGAGAAAGTCGAAGAAGGAGCAAAGCAACAGTTCCATTCAGGTTTATTTCATGGTTGCACCCACATCTTTAGTGACCATCTGGTACTTTAAATTGGAAACAACAGAACAGTTTTTCTTTGCTTATCTCTCTAGTAGAAAATTTATTTTCAAAACATTTATCTTTTTATTTTACTTCTGCTCATAAACTTTTTGATGGAAAGTGTACTATTCTGAATTTTTATATCACATCAATGGTCTGCACAAAGTAGGTGACTGTCAAAACTAATGACCTTATTGTCTATTGGTCTAATTTTACTATTTATAGATTGACTTATAAATTAAAACTTGCGTGTTAATACATTTATGAATATGTGTCCTGTGTGTGGGATAATGCTTCCCTTTCTTTGTCTGTCTGCCACTACCTTCAAACCCACCTCTGTGCCTTAGGTAAAGACATTGTTCTTTGAACACAGGCAAACACATTCTTATCAAGCCAGTATAACTACCTTTCGATCCACTGTTACTTCATCTAGCGTCAGTGATGGTGATAATGACCAGATGTCTAAGGTAATACAAAGACAGACACGGAAGTTGTAGAATCTCCTCCATCTATACAACAGTTGCTCCTAATTTCTTGCCATGCAGGGTCTAGTCAGTGGATGAATATATTGATTCTTTTGATCTGGATAAAATTATTTCATTTTGGGTCTTAATTCTGAAGATCTTGGAACAATTAAAAAATCTTGACTAACTGTGTGCTACTCTAGAATAGGATTTTTCGGAGCGGAGTGAAGCTATCGATTATGACCTTCTGGATAAGGTACTTGTCCTCCTGTCTTTGGAGAGCCTGGAGAAGCCTTGCTCAGTTTTCCTCTCAGTTAATGTAAACTGAGTTAAAGTAGCTTGCATTAGTGATTTCATTTTCTACTTCTTATCACAATCAACAAATTTGGTCTATGTACTTACTCAAAAAAGCTATTTTATAACACATCGGTAAAGATGCAGGATTTATGCACCCCCTCCCCTTTTTCCCTCAAGGAAGAGAGGCCTTAACGCTTTTTTTTTTAAGAGAATAAAATCCATGAAATTCTCATCTCCATATTTAGCAGTTATTTCTGAGTTTTGATACTCTTTTAAAGGCGATAAATTTGATTTAATTTTAGCAAAATGGAGCAAAGAAGAGATAAAATCACATGTTAACATTATGGATTTAATCCTAGGTTTTTAAAATACACTTTCTTGGGTAGCTCTAAGAAGAGATTCATGCGGATGGCCACTCGAGGGAGGGTCCCAGCTCCAGTTCAACTGTGGACAGCAACCTCATAGAGCTTGGCAATGTCGCCATCTTGAACGTGGCTGGTTTGAACTTAAACACCTAGTGAGTTTATTTTAAAGCTGAGTATATGGCAGACAAGCGACCAGAGCGCTGTCAACTGTCATGGAGGATTAAGGTGGAAAGTTTGAGAACTCCCAGCCTGGTCTGTGGTGGAGTCACAGCCTGGTGAATCACCCTGGTGGAGAGGCATGGTTGGCAGGAGCTATCAGGAAATGGAAAGAAAACCAATTACAAACAGGCTACTGGAAACAGTAGCATCTGAACATTAGAAGAAATTCATATATTTTTGGCTCAGATCAACAGCCTTTTCAGATCTGGGTAACACAACCAGAATATACTGTTAATCTGCTTTGTTTAATGTTTTCAGTTCTGGCAATTTTTCAAGACCGTATGGCACTTTTCTTTCTCAAAAGTCTCCCTCCTCATTACAGACTGAAATCTTAGAATATGATAGAATTTCAAAGATCAAATTTAGAACTGCATTCAAATCTTTTGTATATAATTTATATATAATCCCGTAGGAAAAAAAATACATGAGACATAAATCAAAATTGTCTGGGCTAGGGGGCTGTATTAGATTTCTTTTATTTTCTTGCTACTTCTTTATATTTTTAGTTATCTCCATTGATCATGTAATCTCTTCTGAAGCTTGATAAAAGTAAGAGTACTGAGATTAACACACAAAACACCAAAATACATGTCACCTTTGCTTGCAATTTATTTTTGCTTGGATTTATTTTATTTCATTTTATAATTATGAATATACATTAATAGTATAAATTAATGGGATTCATTGTGATATTTCCATCCTTCCCACATCTAATCTCTCTCTCTCACATCTTTCCTCCAATCTTCCTTGCCAGTCCCTTGCAGTTTCTCTTCTACTTTTAGATCATTTTTTTCCCACACATGACAGAAACATATAATACTTGTTTTCTTTGTGTGGCTTATTTTACTTTTCTTTGTCTGATTTATTTCATTTTCCTGCAAATGTAAATATTCCACATGGATATATATCACATTTTCTTTATCTAGTGATCTGTTGATGGACACCTTGGCTGTTTTCATAGCCTAACTATCATGAATGGTGCTGCAATAAACATGGGTATGCAAATATCGTTTTTGTATGTTGACATCATTTCTTGGGTATATACCAGGGAGTGGGGTAGACGGATTATATGGTAGTTCTGTTTTCAGTTTTTTGAGGAACCTCCATACTATTTTCCAGGGTGGCTGTTCTTGTTTATATTTCCACCAATGGTGTAAAGTTTCTTTTTCTCTACATTCTCATCAGCATCTATTATTTATTTTTGCTTTATGATGATAGCCATTCTAACTGAGGTGAAACGGAAATTGAGTTTTATATTTTAAGAAACAAAATATTGGGGATAAAATTAAAGTTCTCTATATTTTATTTCTATTTTAAAATACACTTATAATTAAAAAATAAAATCTTTAATTTTTTGAGAAGTTGTCAGTATAATTGACCTTCACATATGAATGCATATTCCATGGATAACTACTAATGTGAGACTATTATATTTTAAAAAATTCAGTATACAGAACAATCAGCAAATATATAAAGGTATTTATGGGGTAAATGAAAATAAAGTAAATTGTGTATATTTGTAATAAATATTCATATTATGAAAGGAGTTCAAAGTAACAATACTGTGGTAGTAATATAAATACTAAAATAAGAATGGTAGAAACGCAGGTTGAGACTTACAACAGAATTCCTCCTTCCATTGTATCTGTATCTGAATCATAGTGAATCAAAATATTTCTTCCTCAGGCTGGAAAGTCATGTATTATTTGAAGTTTTGGTGTGCTGTACCAAGTGTAGGGGGTCCAAAGTGAAGATGAGAATCCAATTTAGACATAGAAGTAGAGAAAGGAATTACGTTAATCATTAATGTACTCAAAAATATACTTCAATAGCTTTATAAAAGCACTATTCACACCTGCATTAGCAGGACATATTATGATAGAATCTAAGCAAGACTATGGAATATAAAATTTTTCAAAAACCCTGGTTAAAAAGTCCTACAAAATAAATTTCTGAGGACTCTTGGAGTGCCCAAGCTTCCAGGACACTGAAGAAAGTTACAACTTGTACAATGAAACAAGACATTTTTGTATAGAAAAACAAGACATTACTGCCTTTTACAGCAATAGAACAATTACATTTCTTTCTGAATTTAGGCATACTTCTTCCTCACACAATTTTTAACTTCAACTGTTGTATTATTTTTCTTTCCAAAGTTAACTATTTCAATTTTCCTCATAGCAAGTTTGGTTCATGTTGGTAGAATAATTACCATGCTCACCATCTATCAAATGCTTGGAGGCATCTAAGAGACATCTAGCTAACACCCAACAATCAAGCTGTTGAAGAATCATTGCTTTAAACTATTGCTCTTAAAGTCAATGAATATTATTAACAAATACTTTGTTACCTCTCAGTTAATATTAACAATATAAATTGTTCCCTTCAATTACTGATTTAAAAACTCAATTATTTATTATGTAATTAATTAACTTTAGAAGCTTAATAGCTATAATATATGCTGAAAATCCTATCTTTTTGTTGTTATACTGACCTATTGTGCAGTTAGAGTTGTTCAGAACATAGAAGCATATGCAGAGCTAAATTTGAGCAAAGATGTGAAAGATGAGAAGACATGGTTTGTTTTCTAGGTTGTTGCAGTAGATAAAGCATCTTTGAGAGGTATAGGGATAGACAGCGAAGGAAAACAATCCTCAGGACTATCAATAACCACTCTCAAATCTACTCTAGAATTTCTTTCATTAATTATTGGTTATTTTGTTATATAACTTTGGAAAATGTATTAAAATTCAAGTTTCATTGGAGGAAAGAGAGGCACTGGGGTTGAGTTTTATAATTTACATTTATTAAACAGCAGATTGTTTTTTAAATGATGTGTTGAATGGATCCTCCATTTATGAAACACATGACAGTAGAGGTGCTCTGGTTGAAGCAGGTATGGATGACCACATGCTTGTGTGGAAATATCACATTGGTCCCTGTTAATTATGCACAATTAATGCATGTTGATAGCACCTAGGCATTTCCAGAGCATTCAAGACTCCAGATGCAATATCTCTATCTATCCAGTAGATCCCACACAGCTTCCCTCCAAAATGTCCCCTGATTCCTTACTTTTGCTCACCAGTGGGACTACCTAGATCCTTCTCTGCTGCTCTAGCTCCTGTAAAGCTGTAGGGAGCAGGTGCACAGCTACTGCTGCCCACCGTGAAAACACCAACGTCCACGCCAAGGGTGCTGTCTCAGTGCACACTCCCTAACCTGGGGTGCCAGAGCCATGTCGGGTACGCCACATTGGTGGCATAGAGCTGTTCCATCCTCTAACAGCTTTTCTCGACAGCCCAAAGCACATTTAACTATCTCCATCTGCTTATGGCCGTTGCCCTTTTGTTGTTGTTGTTGCGTTTTTTAAAAAAAATAGATTTTTATTAAAATTTATCCAAAATTACACAAACTTACAGGCCATTACACAAGCTTACAGAGAACAATACGTTGTGCCTTTTGCTTATGACAGCGAGCAATGTAAACAACCACATAGATGCAGCATTAAGTCACCACTACATAAAGTTACTGTAGTACCTTGTGTATGTGTCACTGTTTTAAGTTTGGGTTATTAGGTTCTTATTTTTAAGATATCATTATTCCTCTGGATTTTAAAATAACTCTAGTATACTGATCCAGATGGGAATGATAACCCACAATCTCTTCCATTTATACTGTTTTATACTTTCCCTCACCCTGATACAAAACAAAAGTAAATAAATGGAGTCACATAGACATATTTTTAAAGTGTGTTTGTGTGTGTATATATGTGTGTGTGTGTGTGTGTGTGTGTGTGTGTGTGTGTGTGTCTTGGAGGGTGGTGGATTCAGGGTGTATTAGTCAGCTTTCCCATTGCTAGGACAAAATACCTGACTCCTGCAATTTAAAAGATGCAAGATTTATTTTGGCCTAAGGTTTCAAAAGTTTTAGTCCACTGTTGGCTGTCTCTATGGCAGAAACATCGTGGTAAAAGGGTAGAGAAAATTGCTCAGCTCATGACATCTGGGAATAGAGAGTTGTGAAGAGTGTGAGAGAAAGGGGACAGGGACCAGATACAGTCACCAAGGTCATGACCCACCCAGACACATCTAAAAGTATGCTTTACTAATCTCCTAGCTATCTCTTAAGCCAGTCGGCTTGACCATCAAGATTAACTATCACACAGGTAATAGCTAAACCATAATTTAGTATCCAGTCAAAAAGTTCTGCTAAACATGGAACATAGCTTAAATAACACCAACCGGTTTTGCAAACAATGATTGTTGCCAGAACGTGGTCAAAATCCTATTTATGTTATGTAGCTGTGTAGCTTGAGTTTTAAATTACTTCACCTACTGAGGATTTATATATATATTAATATATATATATTACTGGGATATATATTCATATATATTTTTGGGAAAACTATATTTCTTGGGATTGTTAAAAGACAAGATAGCATTAATAATGTACTTCACACTAGTACGTGCTTGGAAAATTTGAAAAATGGGCCTCATTTATTCTCCTAGATATTTCAAATGATTCTACTTAGCATATGCTTTTTGCAGTGCCCTTCCAGTTTCTCCTCTTTGTCTTTGGCATTCAGAATTGAATCTGTGTGTGTGCACATATGTTTTACAGAAGGTGTATGTACATATACACAGAAGAGAGAGATTTTGAATATGTGAAATCATTGAATACGTTTGGGGAACTATGTCTTCTCTTTATTATAAAGATAGTGTTTTAAACAGTTTGTCTGTGAAAAGATCCCATTTCAAAACACTTTGAGCTGCATAAAATATTTTCAAACTATTCCTAATTAATTATCTGTGAACAAGGGTGGACACATGGAAATATTTTGTAAAAGTGTTTGTCCCTCTTGTTTCCAAACACTGAGTATGGTTGGAGCAAATTTTTATGCTTTAAAAGCACTTTTTAACAAAACAAACTTTTGGAATGAAAATAAGCTACTAAACTGGAAAAATAATGGACATTTGACTATTTCCATTTCTAAAATTTTGTCAGTTGCTTGTGACATATTATGCCATATGTTTTTCTCCTTATCTGACTTTATATCACACATAGAAAGTTCCTCAACGAGATTTCTTGCTCCCTGCTAATCTATTCATCCTTTTTTTCCTTTTAAGCCAAAAATTTGCATTGAATAACTAATTCTGAACAGAAGGCTTCCATTTTTTAGATGATAGGTTAAATTTTTGATTTCTTTGCAAAGATTTAGATTAGAAAAAATATTTTTGAAATGAGAGGGAAATTAAAATGTTGACAATGCCAACAAAAAGTTGTGTATATTTTTCTTATTTTTCACTTAAAATATTACTGGGTATAAGGCCATATCTACTCAGGTTGTTCGTACATTCATTCCTTCATTCATTTATCCTCACAGATTTTGTGAGTGCCCATTGTGCGCCAGCAAGTTATAGGCCCTAGAGAGCTATGACTAGCCAGATATCACACTTCACTTGCCCTAATGGGGCTTAAAAATGGTCAGAATTGGAAAAATGACCAGATTCTCCACCAATGATTCTGCCATTCAGTATGGGAAGCTCAAAATACATTGGAAATGATGCCTTTCCTATTCCTGTACATGACCGCCAATCTTACTCATTATCTTCTTGCCCTCCACTAAAGTCAGTTTTATTATTCTGACCTGTTGATTGAAACTTAGCTCAAATATGGGAAACGCTTTGTCTGGCAAGCCAGATGACTGAGTTTGATATATACGTACATATTTTAAATGTTGCATTCATATGTAAAATGACTTATTAAAATTTGCACATTGTATGTAAGTACTTTCCAATAACAATGGAACTTTTTAGTCCTCTCCTGAAGAGTCTTTAATCTTTTTTTATTGCTTAGTTTTGTAAGACAGGATTATCACTGTGAACATGACAAAGAAAGCAGTTTGAACAAAGTTCTTAATTCACCACTATTTGTTTGCTTTCGATTCAGTATGAAACTGTTAACTTTACAAAAAGACAACTAGGAATATGGCTAAATATTTGTTTTCATAATCTCTAGTTTCACATATTTGTAAGCTCAGAACTGAAATTCTATATCTCCTCCGATGCCCTAAAAAAGTTACTGGTACAAACTCCTTTTTTGAACTTTTTCCCTTAATGTAGTCCTTAATGTTTTATGGCTCTAAAAAATAAGACATGAAAAAGCAAAGCCAGATATATTTTATTTTTCATGTATGACAGATGTTTCCTCACCTGTGTTTCATGGGCATAATCCATCTTTAGAAAACATAAAAATGGGTGTTTCTACCAGTAGTGCTGCATGAAAAGAAGACTGTCCTGATTAGAAAATCCTTCACAATGAATGGTAGGGACACATGCTATTCAAGTTTCTGTATGAGATTCTATGCTGAGTAGTAGAAGAATTAGCATGAGACTAAAATGTAAGAAGCAACTTTAGCTATACACATGACAATAATGGCCATTTGAACAGAATATGTTTCTTTGGTGCCATTTAAAATTTACTCATCTTAAAAAAATAGTGGATGCACAAAGGCAGAGGCCAAAATGACTTAAGAGCAATTTCATTTCTGAGAAAATTTACAAGCATAGCTGTTAATATGGGTATTTTAATGGACAGAAATAAGAACAAAATGAATGTATAAAATATGGACAAGAAATAAAATGAGGCTCTAGCCACCAAACTAGTATCAGATACAAGTTTGCTTTAACTGTCACGGAAAAACAGAGATATACACTTTTTTGGTTAAACCAGATCCTATCTCCTTATAATGCTGGCAGATAGAGCAGCTTTGCCTTTCAGATTTTTACCCAGTTATTTTTAGTTCCTCTGAAGCCTGGGAAATAAGAAATATAACCTCCTTGAAAAGTCCGACTGGGCCAATCATAGCAGGGCCTCTGAATCTGATTAGATAAAACAACAAAGAGGTTCTGTTGGAGCAGAGGCAGGAAGAGCCAAGGTGGGTGGCAATCTCTGCTTAACTCAGGGGAAATGGAGCCTCAAAGAAGCCAAAAGTGGGTGAAAAAAGAAAACATAAGCAATAGACAACTTTCCCACATCTCAGGTCACTCTCTAAATACAGCTAGAAAAATTTTCCCCACACTAAACTTTTTTGTGATTTCTGAAGTATAATAAACAGTATGTGAATGTATGTTTATCCTAAACCCCATACTGAGAGAGCTATTCGCTCTCTGGTAGCGTTTGTGCTCTGTATTAACCAGTTTCCATCCTCTTCTTAGCTTAGAAGGGAAATCAGGACACACTGTTACTTATAAAACTAGGTATTTGTTTAAATTCCCCAGTATGATACTGGAGTATCTTAACTGCAGACTTTTTCTTTGGATATTGAAATGTAAGAAAATCATGGACATAAACATGCGGGTAGACATTCACCTCCCCCACTGGCAGGGTTAAGAAATAGTCAATTTGGCTTCTGCCATTTGATTTTTGGGATGCATCTGTCAGATTTTAGCCTGGCAAATACTGAGCAAAATCTAACCAGAAGGTGGGAGCGGCTGATATGCTGAGAGTGGTTATCAATACTTCTTGACAGTGTTCAAATAAGCGACATTATGCATGCCCAGCCTCACCACATTGTAAAGGGAAACAAATAAAACGAGGATCTGGTACTGAAATATAAGACACTGGACATCTGGCATGTCAGTGCTTTGGAAGACACTAAAGTGTCCGTATTTCAGCTTCACTGTGTAAAATGTTGGGATTGCTTTACATTTCACTTTCATTTGATAACTTGAAAATCACTCCAAATTCTTACTGATTTCATTTCTCATGTCCAGGTTAAAACTGTGGAGAAGCTACAAAGAGGAAAGTTATAAAGCATTTTATGTGTTTCTTAGGTAGCCATCAAGTCAACCTAAGTCAACAGCTAAACTTTCTGTTTTCTCTCTGAGTTTTTCAGCTTCTCTCTTCACTTATCAGCACTCTGATTCTTTAATCTGTCACGTGAGAAGATTTTGGTGGAGGTTCTGGAGGGCGCCTGGACCAGGAAATCCAACAGTCTGTAGGGAGGACTGGGAGACATTCTGAGCATATAGGAGGAGGGGCGAGGTAGCATGGTGGGCATGGGCCACATCCCAGCAAGTCCTGCAGCTCCACCAGATTCCGCTTGTTAGCCAGAACTGCTTGAGTTGTTCCCTGTTTTTGTAAACAGTCCCAGGTCCATTGAGGGTGCCTCAGGGCATCCAGAATTAATGAATAATTATTTCACCTGTACTTCTACAGACCTGAGCGCATCCATGACAGACCCGAAGGCCATGGCAGCATCAAGCACCTGGTCTAAGACCAACCAGGTTCAGCAGTTCTGTCTCTGTGCTGTCCTTGTCTGTGTGCCATGTGGAAGGGGGCTGGCACTTGCTTCCTGGTTCCACTGTGGCCCTGCCAGTCTAGGGACCCCAGATGGGTCCGCTATCCCCTTCTGCTCTCTGATTACAGATACTTCTCAGTAAAGGTTTTGGGAAACTTATGGTATTAAAATATTACAAATTATGGGGGGCTGGGGATTTAGCTCAGTGATTAGAGTGCTTGCCTTGCAAGCACAAGGCCCTGAGTTCGATCCCCGGCACCACAGAAAAAAAAAAATTACAAATTATATATTTTCCACAAATCTTTCCATGGTTGACAAACTCCTTGAAATATCATCTTGCATTGCTGGTAAGATCAATTATTTACATTAAGTCCTGAATTCTTAGTTCAACATATATATATATTTAAAATAGAAGTCGTGGAGCTCATCAAATAATTCTAAATGCTATTTATGTATACATATATATGTATAATATTAACTTCATAATTACAATTTTTTGTAAAAGTGTTAGAATTGATTTGCAGGTATAAATCAAGGTATAATAGAAAAACTATAACTTTCTAGTCATAGGTTTACCTATCTTCAAAATAAAACACATTACTTCTAGGGAAGATTTCTCAATTTATAAAGTATTTTCACTCATGTTAACTTTTCCATCTTTTAAGAAGAAGTTTGGGCCAGATGCTTTCTAAGCCATTCTTCCCTGCTCTAGACTTCTATTAGTCTGAGGCTAGTATTTTATTAAAGGATACAGACTGGAAGTTGGTTTTTCACAACTGAAACACTAGAAGAAACTGAGCCATGCAGTGGAGTGACGTATGAATGTACTTCATAAACTCCTTGTATCGTTAGATAGCACTTTTAAAATCCCCATATGGTGCTCAGATTTTTTGTTTAAAAGGTCAGAGACTCATCGCTGGAGAGTTCTGAAGTGGAGGAGACAGTCTGTCAGTGCCCTGGGAGCCAGAGCAGCTGAGCATTTGAAGTCAGGCAGCCACCCACATAGTGCCAAATTTGCCACCAAGGAAAGGGCTGTGCAAGTGCCTGAGAGAGTACAAAGAATATGACACCTGTCTTTCCATTTATTCCCTTTCTTTCAGCATCTTTTTTTCACTAATCACCTCTTAACTGCACCAGTTCCAGAAATAAGCACTGGCAGAGACAAGTTTCCAACAGACCAGTCTCTCCAAAGTGTGCCTTGAAAATAATACCCAGATTAAGCCCCCAAACTGGGCCGTTCGCTTTGTTGCTGCAAGCTTTTTGAAAGTGGCCATTTCCTTAATGTGTGAAGAAACTGAAACATTTTCAAAGACACACGAATTTAGTTGT
Organism: Hystrix cristata; assembly: GCA_004026905.1. Classification (NCBI taxonomy): domain Eukaryota; kingdom Metazoa; phylum Chordata; class Mammalia; order Rodentia; family Hystricidae; genus Hystrix; species Hystrix cristata. The sequence goes on from PVJO010000363.1 coordinate 153,385, forward strand.
GCATTTGTTGGGGTCAGTAGAATCCTGACCAGCATTTAGGGGAATACTTTTATTGCAAGAAATTCCTTCAAGCTTTTTGTTCTGACTTAGAAAATCATTTAGTTACATTGTAGAATGTTTCCACTTTGGAAGTGGTATGAAGCACATATAAGGTGGTTTCTAAGGAAACTTAAAGTGGTTTCCAAGGCGGTTTGCTAAGGAAAGACTTTTTTGCAATCTGACAACATTGCTTGTAACTCTAGTAGGGTGCACACAGAAAAATTCTTCCTCGAAAATTCCTAGAGGACAACTGAGGTCTTTTAAAGTTCACCATTATTCTTTAACTATTGTGTATGTTACTAATTCTACATTCTGTAGTGGTAGTAAGGAGTTCTCTTAAGCACCAGAACAAATGCATTGGTTGACTCATCCTTGGGTTTGGATTACACGTGTGGGCTTGTGTTTTGGACGGGGCACTCTGGAATAGCAACACTCTGTCAGAAACACAGTGGCACACCTGTACTCCAAATGGCCGCATAAGGCAAAACATATGACATCAAAACGCTGGCACTCATATTAAAGACAAAGGAAGAGAAAAAGAAGTTAAGCTGTAGCAAAGATAAAGATAACATCAAGGCCATAATACACGTGAAGGATAGAGAGTTTTAATATATGCCACTCATGAAATGATTTATTCATCTTTTAACCTCTGCTCAGAAGGTGTGTTTGCTCGGTTTGATGTTGATGTGGACACCACATACACGCAGTGTGAAAAATTGCTAAGATGGATGTTCTGTTTTAAGAAATAAATCATCATCACAGATTGCACAATAAGAAGTGACGGCTGCTTAGATATCCGAATCGTCTGAAACAGAAAAGGTAACAAAATGGCTTCTTCTGCATTTTCAGTGGTAACAGATGTAGAACAAATACATTTTTCATTTTTAAAGGGGGAATTTATACATTAGTATTTGATAGTAAAAGGCAAATTTATATAGTCGTTTGCCATGTAAAATTTTCACAAATTACCTTCCCAGTCTAACGAAGTCTTACTCAGACCTATTAAAGGAAAGCATTAATGGTGTCGATTTGGTGGCACTTTCACATGGTTTATTTTCTGTAGATATAATTTCAAAAAACTGTGATACTCATTATTCTGTATGCACAGTCATCTCTGGTTTCTTTATCTGTGGTAAGAAGTCATTTTTGCATGTGAAGAAGTATAAGCAAGCAAATTTATAAACAGAACTTTGAGAGATAAAACCTTATTTCTACCTGTAAGAAGATTGACTTTTAGTCACTAAATTTGAGTTTTTGTTTCCTTAGATTTGCTTTCTTCTCCTTAAACTTATTTGCACAGATTCATATCATTTTTTCTTAGTAATGTAGATGACGTGACACCATATCACCCATTGGACTTTATTCTTATGTTCTCATTTTTTCAAAGAATGTGTCTTTAGGGAATTGCAATGGACTTTTGTGTTAACAGGCGGCCTCCACCCTGCACTCCTGAACCGAACCTCCAAGATAGCAGCTTTGGAATCCCAGCACTGCTCCCTGCTGCGGTCCTGAGTACAGGGAGTGAACTCCACACCAGGGCTGCTTTCTAGTAACTGTGTACATACTGGACAGTCTCAGGCAGAATACCAAGATTGGGCATTAGATGCTTACTTTTTCCTCTATGGAAGTATCACAAGAGAAATGATTGCTAAAAACACTTTTTTTTTCTGTTGGACACTGAGGAATTACACCCACAACATCTAATTTGAAAGCTTGGTGCTACCACAGTCTTTTTATTGCAAAACATGTGGCTGGCAATTGAGAAGCTGGGAAAAATCATGTGGATTGAAGGAAATAAATTAAGAGTTGAGTTATATAAATCTGGAGAGCTCATTGCACCTGGAATCATTTTCATGGTAGTGTGTACAATTGGGCTTTCTCCTCTTTAAAGTATCCTGGCTTCAGGATGAAAATTGCTGTTTTGAGTCTAATACTATACAAATCTTTCACTGGTGACTAAAAACTTCTTTTCTTGTTGAGATTTTCAAGAAGTACCAGGACATGTTTTGGGAGAGGTTGCCAAAATTTTCTACCATGCATCTTTTATCCCAGATGGATAGTCTCTCCTTCTGCCTATGCTTTGTATGTGGAATTGACATGTACTGCATTTGGCAGAGACAGTCTAGTTGTGGTGTGAAAAGCTGTAGGGCATTTGAAAAGAGATGGTTTTGAGGATACTAAGCATTCTTAATATATTTGTAGAACAATAGAAAAAATTAAGTTTGTGTTTATGAATAAAATAAGAGTAACAATATTAATATTTTTGAGCTCCTACTTGATCACTTCATTCTGTTAAATATCTTATGTACATTATCCAATAATATGAACATTTATTGAGCATTTAATTTTTACCAAACTGCCTGACACCCTTCCCATAGATCAACTCACTGAATCTTCAGAAGGATTATGAAAGTACTTTGTTATTCTCATTTTATAGAAGAGGAATCTGAAGCTGATAGAATGTAGAGCTCTTAACCTTTGTAATACATTGCATCCCTATACTACTCTCTCACTCAATATTTGTAATATCCTACAAGGTTAGGCATAATTATCTCCTTCTTACAAATAAGTAGACCAGAATTTAGAGATTCAATAACCTGCCTAAAGTCAAGCAGCTGGGAAATAATAGATCCAGAATTCAATCCAGGACTAAGTGATGCCAAAGCTCATGTTTACCCATCACAATAGGTAGAAAGCTAAGTCACCACCTTTAGAGAGCGTATCCTATGAGCTCAGAGCTGGGAAGGGTCTGGGGCCATGACCACAAAGCCGTGTGGGAAGAGCATTACAGCCTGCTCTGAACTGTATCTGTTACAGATGGTTCGAATTGTCCTCCTTGCCCGTGCTGCAAGGTCAGTGCTCAGAGTGAATTGAGAATCTCAGAACGGTTTGCTTCCCAGAGTGGACATGCTCTTCATGACAGGCTCTTTAATGGAATCCCACTGGGACTTCCACATAGCACACATATTTGTAATGCCTTCTCCTGCCTCAGGCTACAAGAGTGCTTTGTAGTTAGAACCTAGTTCATTTTAGAATCCCATCTGGTCTCTGGTGGGTTACACTGGAGAAAGTGAACTATAGATTAACCCCCAAGCCAGAAAATATTTTCATGGTTCTCATTTTCATAAGGTCACAAGAGTGTATGAGAACAGAATGCGTTGCAGGAAATAAAAATCTATAGTGTCAGAAATATTCTTTTCTCTAGTTCTAACTATATCCCTTTTAATCCCGCTACATATTAGAAGCAACAAGTAAGGACCACTGAATAAAACAGTCCACTGTTCTTGTGGCAGGAGGTTAAAAAGACGTAGTCTAGGCTCTTGGTGTTCTAGTCTTTAGAAATCAAATTTATCCACCACCAGTGCAGATGTAATATTTTTATGTGCTGAAATTCCTATCAACTTAGGCGTTTACAATGACTAAATATAATCAAATACACCCTTAGAGATAATATTTATATTGTCTTGTGGATACAAGTATGCATTTTGCCAAAATGGATCCTCCAGTTTGCATTGCTTTCTAAATTCATGGACACCATAGGGTTCGTGTCCCTATTTGTCTTTCTTAGGAAGAATTATCTCAGTTATTGAGTGCCCAGCCCTTCCTCTCTTATGAGGTAGATTAATGTAACTAATGAGAGGGTTGTTATAAAAGAACAAGACAGACCCTTCCCCAGTCTTTGACTTCTTAGCTAACCATGTGATCTCTTGCATGTGTTCCCACCATGCCACTATTTGTCTTGTGGCCCTCACCAGAGCCAATGCCATGCTATGCTGTTTGAACTTTCAGCCTCCCAAACCATGAGCTAAATAAAGCTCTCTCCTTTATAAAATATCCATCCTCAAGGATTGTATTATAGCCACGGAAAATGGGCTGATACATCTCCTGAAGTTATCAAAATTAAATAAGATACTATGAGATATTCTCTACTTGAGGCAAAAAATATTGATTATGCTCTTAATACCCCCAAATCATGCCAAACTCCTCAAATACAATTCAGACAGTCTGCAATTTGTACATGTATAAATGAACATCCACCTAGGAGCAGTTACCCTGCAGCCCATTAACCAAGAATTCTTTCTCTTTGTGACAATCAATTAGCATTTGCTTTCCCTTTGTGCCCATCCTTTTGTCCTGCTTGCCCTGTTCTCCTCCCCAGGATTTTCACCTCCCTAGGATGAGCATCCAATGGTCTCTGGGGGCAGGGATGCACTGATTGAAGGGGAAGAGATTAAAGTAAGACACTACTGTTTCACTCATGGTGCCCTCTCTTCTCCAACTACGGTAGCTCCCCAGGATGCAGCACGCAGGGTTATTAGTCACATTCCCAGCCTGGAGTTCCCTTATCATTGTCTCAGCCTTTTTCTTGACTCTTCTACAGGGCCCCACTGTCATCATATGCTCAGAATGATACAATGTTTTTCAGTCTCTTCCTGAAAAAGACTATTAACTTATAAGCATGCTAAACCCTACCTCTTCCCTCCCTCAAGTACTTTGCACATGGTATTAACTTTACTCCTATATTTATCTGCTCGGCTCTTTATTTCACTTTTCTCAGGTTGAATAATGAGATCATATCAGTTGGTCCTCCCCCTCTATCACTCTAACTCCCCTGTAATGTAATTTGTTTTTCTTCACAGTACTTGGATCACATTATGAGAATCTATTTATTTTAGATCATTCATTTCTTCCCATCAGAGTGAGGTGAAGACTCAGTTTTATGTTCTCTTTAATGCCTATCACAATGGCTGACATGTGGTAGAAACTCAGTAACTCAACATCTTGAATAAATAATACCTAACACTGTTTTGCAGTTTGTACATCCATATTCACTTAGTCCTCCCAAATTTTAATTTGTTACCTTTATTTTATTGTGATCATCTAATTTTTTTAAGAACAACAAAAACAATGGAACAAAATTTGAATCTCCTGTATTGCAGTCTGGAGAAGCAGGCGGTAAGAAAGAGAAGGGTGATAGCCTGGGATAGGCCCCATGGTGCTGGATTGTAGAAGGCTCTGGAAGAATTTCTACATCCCAGGGACTAGTTTCCTACACTAGGGAAAAATGTTCCGTGTGAAAGTAAGTACAGTATAGTAATTTTATTCCAGGAAAATCACTAATCCTATTCACAAAATCACTAATCTTATTCAAAAAGACTGATATATAAGAATAATAATTCTAAATTATTAATTTATAATGAGACAGAACTATTTTATACAGCAGCCACTTCTGGTCACTAATAATTACATTCTTTTCCATCTTTACAGGAAGCAAAATTATAATTAGAAATTTGCTTGATGAGTATGAGAATAAAAGGAGAGTAAATTGAATAATTCCAATGTCTATGTCACCAACAGCTATAACAGCTAATAATAATTATAGTATCTTTCAGCATTGACCTCTTACTACATGCCAGGCATTATGCTAGTTTACATCAGTTTACACTAGTACATTTAGATAAAACTTTTACAGATGAGGCTATGAAGATCAGAAAAGTTAAGTGAGTTATGTAAGATCACACAGCTAACAAGTGGTAGAGCCAGAATTTTGCCAGAGGTCATTTTAAATCTAAGATTCATATGCTTCACTCTGCCTTACGCAAGGAGATGACGCCTCACTAGAGGGAATATTTGTAGGAAAGAGCTGCTCTGTCTTGAACAGTGCTTTGGCTGTTCTGTCAATAGTGATCAATAGTGATTCTTTTTCCTATGCTTCCACTGAAGATCAGTACCTCATTTTAAGAGAAATATCCTGTCTTGGGCATATCAATAACCACAATTAGGATACAATAAAGTCTGTGCCTGAAAGCTATTCCATCTCTTGGAGTTAGGCATCTGAATTCTGATAGTGAAGTTAGCTCTGTTTTTGGAGTTTAACTTCCAGAAGATAGTTTGTTTCTCACTCCCAAGTTTTTCAGTTATGTCTCCTCTTATATTCTCAATCTTGACAAGGATTCAGAAACTCTAAATGTTAGCTGCACAGTAGGATATTGGGATTTTTAAAAAATACTGTTATGAGGCCTGGTGATGGATCAGTCAGACCCTGTCTTAAACGAACACCTCCCCACGTAATTTAAGTATAAAAATTATATTGCCCTAATGTACTGTATATCATGCCCTGCAATATCCAGTTGTAATGGTGATGTTCTCTGGATTTTTCAGTTCACTTATTTGGTGGTAATGATATGCTCACGATACGCAGTTAAATTGGCTTTATTTGTGAGGTCAAATTTCCTCCTTACTTTTAATATATTAATAAAACCTTTAATATAGATTGTTTCTATGCCTTTGTTTGGCCAATTATTGAAAACTATTGAGTCTTTGAATGTACAGAACAAATCTGGCCTATTTTCACAGAGCAACAATTTTGGTTAAATATTTAGGAGAACATTATTTTACTAAATAAATTCAGCTATATTATAGATTTCCATTCAAAATTTTATGAATTTTAAAGATTAATTCCTAAGACCTGAGATAAATTTCTTACCTGTGGTAACTTCTTCAGTTACACTACTGATTTTTTTATTGTGATTCTGGCAGAAATTCCATGGAAAAATAGAAGTAGAGGAATGTTTAGGAGTCAACAAAAATGAACATTATTGTGTGTAAACACAGTTTAGCAATGAGGTGAAGTCAAGAGCCTTGGGCTTTCATTTGAAAAAAAGGAAAATGGGAAATGAGTTAATGAAAAATTGGGGGTCTGATGTAAGTATACATTTAGCAAGTGAATTATTCAACAGGTGTATGCACCAGGACTGCCCTAGACTTCTGAGATATAAAGATGAATTGAATTGCAGGAGCTTGCAGACCTGTGGGAGGGAGGCTTATACAGATTTAATTATTGTGCAGTGTGCCCAATGCTGGGAGAGAAGGATACACAAAGTACACATGAAGTCTAGCACCAACTCTAGTAACTGTAACATTTAAGTGGGGATTAAAAATTGGCAGAGAGGATAACATATATTGGGATACTTCTTTAGGATTTGTAAGTGTTTTCACATGAAATTTTTTGTTCAATGGTCCCCATGCACTTTGAGTTAGAACTGATTATCTCTAATAAGTGAAGAAAAGTAAGAGATTTCCTGAATATCATTTTAACTAAGTCCATGCCCTGGTCTTCTGTTTTCAAATCTGCTACGTTTTCCATGACACAATCTTCCACTCATGCATTTAAATATGATGCAACTGGTGATAATTATAAATGGCAGAATTTTAGTGCTACTTTATTTTCCCTTAAGAAAGATTAAATATTTAATTATTTTGGATAGGAACAAAATCTTTCAGTTTTTAAAAACACTTTCCACAATACCCACACAATTCTTATGTCAAAGTGTCAAAACTGTGGCTTGGCTAACAGAGTTCGTCAGTGTTTAAGACTGATGGATAAAACCTCTGCTGATCATTGCCTAATGTGTCTCAGAAATAGAATTTGTCTTTCTTTTGAAATACATAAAGAATCCTATTCATGGTTAAAGGTTAAAATCTGTATCATTGGTTTCCCTTAAAAAATATGTTTTCCAACTGGTGATCCCTGTGTTATTATAACAAATAAAAACATTATTAAAAGCCCTGGGTAAGCTTTTTCCTTTAGATAAGCTCTGTGCTACCAGAATGTATGACATCATATTTGGCTCCAATGTTTGGAAATGACAGAGTATAAAAGATGACAAGTCCTAGTAGCCACGTCATAACACAGGATGAAGTTTAAAACAAGACTGACAAAATAAAGTTTGAGGAAATTGACTATTTTTTAAATTGTACTTTTATCATGACAGTTTTGGGGTTAATCTCTGGAACCAGCACAAGGATGAATGAGGTAATATTTGCACATGTTGTGGATAAGATAACCAATGGGGGGAAGGGGAGGATTTCCAGGCTAATGTGGAACTAAGATTGTGTGCTTGATGGCTGGAAACTGTTGTGTGGTTAGGATAATATGGGGTTCAAAAAATGCTGTGGTGGAGTGGTGAGGACCCTTGTTGGATCTGAAGCTTTCTGAATCAGAGCATGAACAAAGGAAGCTGGGAAAGGAGCCTGCCAAGAGAGAGATTTAGGAAGCTAGAAATGGGAGGTAAACTACCAAACTCCCTTGTAGAAATGAAATGATAAGAGTTGGTAATTAAAACTTCAGTGAAAAGTGAAATCTGTTGATAAAAAATTAGTTTAATGCTGTTCATGTGTACATTATGATATGGGAGGAGATTGCATCCCTGATTTCCATCCCTTAGTACCCAGATGTTATTACCATTAGAGTCATGTTCAGAGGATTCATTTGGACCTACTTTGTTTTATTCTGTGGCTTTGAGGAAGGAGAAAGAAAGTGGGTTGTGCTGGATGTGTTGACTGAAATGCACCATTAATTTCATGTCTCCATTGTAAAAAGCACTTTTAAAGTGTGCCAAGGCATTTTAAGTGTTTCAACAACATGCTTTTCTGACAATAGAGAATCGAGGGTACATTTTCATGGTATCAATAAAAATATCATAGTAATTTACAGAGTTGAACTGAACCCTAAATTGGATCACAACGAAGCTCTTTCAGAGCTAACAGCAATTTTAATTTTGTTCCTGGGCCACTGAGATTGGAATAAACATGAACTTTGACTGTCTGTATGATCTGAAGTCTCAGTTGCCAGGGAGTTTGAGTTTTATGGAGGGTCTCCATTTTTGGAACTTTCTTCTCCCTACACAACAGATCCCAGATTTATAAGCTTCGAGAGTTTAGAAGGAAGGAAAAAGGCATATTTGTTTCTTAACTGGTGTAGGTTTCCAGCTGGTATTAGAAGCTATTACTGGCTGAGACGAAACATTTGTTTGTGTCTCAGTCTTGTACTTGTGTCTTCAGACTTGGCAAATGGTTCACTCTGAATATGTAAACAAACAAACAAAGCATTTTCAGGATTTGCTGACACTCAATATCCCATTCTTTTCAAATTTTGCAGATGCAAACAGCAAGAGCCAATTATTCTAGTTTCTGTTCAGTTCAGAATCTCTTTAGAGAATTATATTGGTAAGAATCCCACATCTGATTCTTTGCATTAATGTGTCTGTGCACATAAGATTCCATGGTTGTTTCCTGATGAGATAGTTGCACAAGGCAACAAGACAGGGACTTTTTGATTTAACCTCCTCAGTGTCATGCACTTTCACATTAAGGTCCTGTTAAGTTTCTACTATTTGAGGCATGGCAGTAGGAACTCCAGGATACAGGATGTTTGGGATCAATACTCTGACCTGAAATTATCTATGATACTGTGGAGACACTGATGAATACATATGTCATATTTCAAATCCTTGCTGTAGGAGAAGTCGTAAAGGAGGCAGTGAGTTTTGGTGGAAAGAGACAAACGTGGACTTTGCAGTCCAGGTGGATAGCAGTTTAAATGGTGACTCTGCCATTTCTCGACCTAGAGTACATCCTTTTCCTCTTTGTATCCCTGTCTGAATAGTGGGGAAGTTGGCAGCCACTTTGTAATCACTTTGTGAACACAGAATAGAATTCTGCATGAAAAGTGCCAGGCACTGTATCTAACACATGAAAGGTGTTCAACAAACATTGCTTCTTTCCTCCAAAGAAGCAGTAAAGGATCTCTACCTGAGGAGCTAAGCGAACACTCTGAGAGTAGATAGCCTATGAGAGGAGTGTTGAAGGAGGCATAGAGGTGCATACTAATGATCTGAGGGGGCCTGTAAAGAAAGACCACATAGTAAATTATAAGGGAAGAAGCATGTTTGGGGAATAACAGGCAGATCGATTTGACCTAACTAAGAGGATACAAGTAAGAGAGCTTTATGTAGGGATGGGCTACAGATCCAGGCTTTGTCGGGCCTCCAAATGCAATGTAAAGAATTTTCAAATGCCAGGAGCAAAAAGTATCAGTGGCACAATATGTTGTCCCAGAGGAACATTGATCTGGCAGGAGTATTTTCACTGGATAACAGCAGGGAGACACAAAGGCTGGGAAACTGGTTAGGACAAGCCTAGAGCAGCTCAAAAGAGAAGTAATGAAGGATCACACCAGAGTGGCTGGAGTCTGAGAGTACAGTCAACCTCTGAATAGTCTGTTTAATGCAATAAAAAATACTGAGTAAATACTGGAAGACAGATATAAAAGAGGAATGGTAAGAGAAAAATAAAGAAAAGAGAGTAAAAGATAAGTGAAAATGGGAAAGGAAGTGAAAAGGGAGATGAGAAGGATATTTTAGAACAGCTTGAATTCATTCACAAGCAGCGATGTGGAATTGTGGCCATTGAAAAATTAGATTAACACTTCCTTTCTTTTTTTTCTTTACCCTGAAGCCTTCACCCCATGCACTATCCTTAATAAATAATACTTGATGAAGATGGTGATGATGTGTCCTCTTCATGTTAATCCAGGCAGTTTGCAGTTTATGAATGGACTGGGTTCCAAAAATCTGTTGCGAGTCAGTTGTTTGGCTATTGGAATGCATTTCTCCTTTGAGACAATGTAACACTCAGTGGTTAAATTCTCAAACTACTTCACAAAAGCTGTTTAATCCACAACGTGTTGGAATTACAGTGCTAATGTACTGCAGAATAGCAATTCCTTATAGGCATATTATATACTTCTTGATGGTTTGTGAAGTGTTTTTGCATACATTTTGTAACATGGAACATCTCCGCATAATATTTTTCCACGGAAAAAATGTGTTCCAAGTTTTAAATGTGGAGGCCAGTTACACATCCTCCACCCACTCTGGTCTCATGAAAAGATTTGGCTTCCACAGAGGAGAGTTTCCCATGCTGCCCTTCCCATAAACAACCTCTCCAAGGAAAATCCTAAAATGGGAGCAAGGACATAGGATGAGTATAGGTCAGAGCAGAAGGGCTCCATGGTGAGCCAAGCTGTCACTGGTCAGTTTGAAGTGAGAAGAGTGAATTTGAATTTAGATTCTGCCACCTACCAGCTAGTAATTTTGGGCGCAGTCTTCCCCCATGTAGAGGGAGGGTAACGATACCTACCTGGTGGGGTTTTGTGGTGTTAGTGATGAGATGATGTATAAAAGAGCAAGTAGCACAGTACGCACATAGTGGATGCTCAAAACGTTCACTGGTGGGTCAGAGCTCGGGAGAGGTCCTGGGGGGGGGAATGTTCCCTTGGTGAGAAGCCAGTTCCAAGTGGAACAGCAACGAGAGTGCCCAGGTACTGATTCTCCTGGACAACAGTGGCAGCATCAATATGTGTTTTTCTGCATTAATATTGTGTGGACATCGATTTGAGAAAGGAACCAGTGCCAGCTGTTTATTAGCACTGTGACTAACTGACGGGCCCTCTCATCTCGGTTGCTCACCATGGTGGACGGCTGGTACTTGCTCACGGTCTTGTGAAATCACACAGGCAGCTTTCCTCTAATGGTGTTTCAGCAATGCAGTTTCCTTCTCTCTCGTGGCTCTGCCTGTCTTCTTGAACTGGCATCAAGCTACTGGAAGAGAAAAGAACAAGTACTGTCATATGATTCTGTGAGGGCACACATTTTTACAGGTCAGAACTGGAAGGGGTTCCCATATTTCCTACTAATAGACACTGGTAAGCATCATCTAACTGCAAAAGTTGGAAAATGTCATCTTGGGATATCATTATATCTAGTATCTTTTGTCAAGGATAAGGGTAAAAGTGCTAAGTAGCTGCTTACTGGTACGAATTGCTTCTCGGTACAAATGATCATTTACTACCCCTTTGCCAAGAAAGTGCTTAAAATACAAAATTTAAGAATATAAATTAACTTCAGTATTTTAATATACTGGTACTGTCTGAAGACATAGTTGCTTCCATGTTGTTCTCTTTCTTTGAATGATACAACAAGTGGATTTAAATCTGCATGTTCAAGTCATACCCATAGTTGTGGTTCATTAGTCCAGGTATCTACATTACAATCTTCTTTGATTGAACTTGGAAAAAGGTTCTAGAAAGCAGATGGACTTTGGACTCCAATCACTTCAGTATGTAAAAGTTTTCTAAATCTCTGCTGGGTTCCAGGTGTTAGGGATGAAAAGATGCATATGACGTGAGTTCCTCCCCCATGAAGATTACAGTAGAGATGGAGCTAAGAACGTGGTAAGCAGTGATATCTCAGAGGGCTCAGTGCACCACAGGCAGTCTGAGAGGTGAAGGCCTCTCAGAGTGAGAAGAACTGAGAATGGAGGGCCAAGGAGAAGGAGCAAGTTTAGGGACAGAGATGGGGCAGGCAGAACACATAGGATCTTGTCCACCATGTTGGGGGACTTGGCCGCTCTTGTATAGCTGACAGAAAGCTAACTTCATTCTAGCACGCAAGTCCAGTGAACTCACAGAAATATTACCTGTTGATTCAAGAATCGTGCCGATTTATTTACAGAAAATAGCTTCCAAAACCATTTCTTTGTAGCCTTGATCTATTAAGTTATATTAGAAGTTTGTTTAGAATTCTGATGTGTGCAGGTCTATTGTGGTTCTTGAGGACATACACACACTTTTTTAGATTACTGGCATTTTTATCAGAGGTAGTAAGAGTTGCAAATTATGTTTCCTGCTTGTAATAGGATTTGTTTTTTAGAAGTAAAATTTCTTGAAGACAACTTAAATTACAATGCATCCCATTGAAAGCCTGGGGACATTCATACTGTGTTCATTTAAATATTTGTTTAGAACCCAATACTTAAAGAGTAGTTATTTTATTTATTCTAAAATAAAACTGGGAACAGGACTAGAGGGGTGTAACTCAGGACACTGCAGTACCCAATAAACTTGGTATTGCTTGGAGAAGTTCTCATTTTTTGAGGCATCTAGCCCCTAGAGTGGGTCTCGATCATGGCTGCTCATTAGAATCACCTAGGGAATGTGTAAAGGTTCTGATGCCCAAGCCATACTCCAGAGAAATTAAATCAGAATCTCCAGAAGTGGGAGTTAAGCAGCAACATCTAAAACATTTCCTAAGTGATTCAGTTTGCAAACCACTTTTTAGGTACCTGTTACATAGAAATAGGAAGTTATTTTTAAAGATAAATTAAGGACCCATTCCCATAAAATGGCTTAAAAACAACAAAATATTAGATAAAACTTACACGGTATAATTTGTTTAAAATATATGGTTAAAAACACATTCTTTTTTTTTTTTTTTTGTGCTGGAGATCGAACTCAGGGCCTTATACTTGCTAGGCAAAAAAACCACATTATCTTGAAAAAGACAAAATATTTTTCTCTTAAATGTTTACAGCTAAAGTGCTCTAATCAGGTATCCAGACAAGTTTACTGTATAAGCCAAGGGCAGTATTTTCATAAGGTTAAAATTTGTAATACCTTTGGCCAATATCTGATAAGTAACTGGTAAGCCATAGACAGTCTTCTTTCCATATAAGAGAAAAATGTAATTTACTTTAGATCTTGTTCATGGACTGTACCACTCTCTACCTTTCCCAAATCAGGATCTGTCATTGTGACTTGCTTCTACTCATCACATGATCAGAAAGCATGGTGTGGAGTCCCATTTCTGCTCAGGATTTTGGGCCTGTGTTTCTTCGTCTGTGAAATGGTGATAGTGAAAGTTTGGTTGAAAAAGAAGAGTAATGGGGGTAATTTTAATAAACAAGAAAGGACAATATGCAGATTTTTATTGTTATTAAATTAATGCTTAAAAATTGTGTGGATAGCAAAGACATGTATCATTCTTTAGTCTCTAAAGTACTTTAATATCTACATAATATTAAATATTGATTCTTTCAAATGAACATTGCTCAGATACCTTTTCACATGAAATGGAAGGAGGCACAGTAATGCCCAATAAAATTGAAATGACAGGTTCATACCTAGGTTTTCCTGTGTTGATTGTGGGGGGTGGGGAAAATTTCTTTGTATTAGTGAACAAAAGCTGAATCTAAAAAGAATGTCACAGTAATGTTCAACAATTTTACACATCCTACAACACTTTAAAACACAAAGTACCTCATACTGTAACTTATAGAACATTACTGGATTCTCAAATATTATCATGTCTAATAAGAAGATTGAAAGTTTATTCACTTTTATAATTTAATGTTCTAACTAACAAAACTCACTTATTTTGATCCTATATGGATTAGTTAATAATAGTTGCAAGTGGTAGTGATTTTTAGGTACCTTGGATAACAGGTAAACAGTTTTTGTGTGTGTTCCCTGTGAACTGACTCATAACAGACCTTTCAGTGTGGTGCTGGTGTTTTAAATTAAAACATCAAGTCAGTTTATACATCTGGCCTTACTTGGTGGTTTTCTAACTTGCCAATGTTATACCTTCAATGTACTTATATTAAATATAGTTCAAAATAGCCACATCATTAAATAATCATTTTTTGAAAAACATATCTTCTTAGAAATGGTACGTACACCCGCTTCAGTTTTTGTTGTCAAATCTGGGGCTGGGGTGGAGTTAGACACTAAAAGAATGCCAGATCTGCATTTTGTGCCATCGTCTCCCTCCCTGTGTCGTTTCATGTGAAGTTTCAATTCTGTTGCCAAAGAGAAGATGGAGACACATGTGGCCACATTGTCATACCCTCCTGCCAGCTGCAAACCTCATCACAGTTCCTGTGAAGTACATTTCCACAGATCAGGTTTCTGCCAGGGAAGACTTTAACAATCCCCTACTCTGCTTTCAACCAACAACAATTAGTATTAGCAAATGGTTCAGGCCACTGCTTGGGATTACATATGATTTCTATTCAAAAAAGACAAACTTTTACTCAAACCAGACCCATATGCTGAACACTTGAGTTCCTCTTTTAGACATAATGAGGTTGAGACTGTATCTATCTTTCATTTAAATAAAAAATCACTCTCACATTTGAAATCAGGTTGGCTGTTTTCCCTCGCCTGGGTTACCATCTGGTAAAGGGGACTTTTGGAACACTTATGTTTAAGAGAGGAGTTTAGGGGGAAAATCATTATCCTTTTGTCCTTTTGTGCCTTACTCTTTTAATGTGGTCAAACTTCTTTTAATGTTTTCACAGCAGTTTTTATTTTTTCTTTCTCTCAGATAACACATATGGCAAATAAGTTACATTCTTAATACATTTTACAGTCAAAATTTGCGTTGTTTAGACAGTGGATCAGAAAAGCACAGACCTGATTGAGGCCAGTATAGTTCACTGTAAAACAGTGAAGATTCAAGGAGTTCATTCTTTTGATCTACTACCTATCTGGTCCTTTTAATATTGCTATGCTATTTTTCAGGTTAAGGAAGAACTAGTTTCCTTTCCACATTTTTGAAAGGCTTATGATTGTCCCAAATGAGGACCGCAACCTTATTGTGTTCAGGGGTTTTACTGATTCTTCTTAGGTAAGTTCCTAAAAAATAGACCTTGATAGCTGCTATCGATCTGGTTACTCTTGTGGTTGTTTTCTTCGTGGACAGAGGTTGAACATGTCCAGCAGTTCAAAAACCTTCTTGCGACAACTCTTTCCACTATATTCCCTTTGGCTTCAGAAAATCATAGAAAATTTAGTTTTGAGTTTCATGGGATTAAAGATAGTTGATGAGATCATTTCTATTTCACAGATAAAGCAATTAAATTTCAGAGAAATAAGATAATTTTTTCAAGATTAGCCAGGTCAGAGTGGAGAGGGTACTAGAACCGAGATATATTTTCTGTAAGAACTTTACTTTCTTTCCACACTGCAATATAAGCATATTGGATCTTCCACCAATTTTTAAAGAAGTACAGAATAGTGACAGTTTGTAGAAGACCATGTATTTTCATAAAATGTTCAGTATGAAACTTCATAGATCCTCATTAGGAATCTGCTGTTTAGGCAAAGTTCATCTTTTTAAAGTAATTGAACCATAAATTTGTATGAAAAGTACATGTTAATATTGACACACAGTACTCTAAAGTCATGAGGAATTTTTTTTTGCTATTTTGTACATATGATCTAAAGAAAATACACTGAATATATTTAAACATTTTAATGTTACACCTGTAATGACAGTACTTGGGAGGCTGAGGAAGGATGATCTTGAGTTCAAGGCCAAACTGAGCTACATAACAAGGCCCTGTCTCAAAAAAATAAATTTCAAAGTCAATCAGTTTGACATTAATTTTCTCAAAAAAAAAAAAAAAAGAGAGAGAGAGAGAGAGAAGGAATGAAAATCCAAGAGGGAGTCAATGGCATTGAAACCTTCAGTGATGGCTTTATGCTGTGTTGATTTAGTTAGGTTAAACCAAATATCTCAGAATGCCTTCTTGTACAACATGGGTCACAAGGAGATTCTCAAGAGATTTGAAAAGTGGCAGAGAACAGCAAGTCTTTTGTAGTTCATGCCCTTGACTGCTTATCTGCGGTTTTACCTCATCATGAAGTAGAAGTTGGACCTGAAACTGCTGTACTGAATTCTGGATCTTCCAACTTTTTCAGCTTCTCCAGCTCCTTGGTCTGATACTGATGTGAAGCTCTGGGAAGGAGGCCCTGGTTTCTGCACCTGCTGTAACAAACGATCAGGGAGGCTTATTATCCTACGGTCTTGCAGGTTAGACTTGTTTGACATGCATCTGTCTCACTGGGATGTGACCAAGAAGTCTGCAGGTTACCTTCATGTTGAGAGACTTTATGGAAGTGCATCCATTTTCTCTGCTTTTTCCGGCTTCTGGCAACCTCTCACATTCTATGACTCATGATCCCTTTTTCTGTCTTGAAAACCAACAATGGCTGATGGAGCTTTTCCCACGGGTCATTGCTCTGACCCTGACTCTTCTGCCTCCTTGTTCTACTTTCAAAGAACCCCGTAATTACATCGGATTACCTAGATAAATCAGGATATGTGCCCTACCCGAAGATTAGTTGATTCCACCAACAACACTTAGTGTTAATGAAGGGTTCAGGCTACTGCCTGGGATTATATATGATTCTATTCAAAAAAGTCAAACTCCTGCTCAAACCAGACCCACAGGCTGTACATGTCAGCTCCCCTTTTAGATATAATGAAGCTGAGACAGTTTCTATCATTTACTTAAATGAAACATCACTCTAACATTTCAAATCAACCTGGTCGGTTTCAATTCCATCTGATACTCTAATTCCCTTTTGGTACATAGAGAATATATTCACATGTGTTCAGGAATTAGAGCATCTTTGGGGGTCTGTTATTCTGATTACCTCAATATTATATCAAGGTTAGAGGAAACAAGAAGTGACATGTGTTTTGGGTGGTTTTTTTTTTTTTTTGGTGGGGGATGTTCTAGCTTGTGTTTGTTCCAATTTGTTCTTATTCCTTTCCACTTCACTGCCATCTTCCTTCCCTGACTGTCCATCATGATGAGGACTTCAAGATTGAGCATCAGCTGTAGATGGCAAAGACTGCTTAGCCAGCTTCCATTTTTGGTTAAGTCTGATTCCCTGTAATAAATAAAATCTTTCTACATCTTTATATCAATGTATCTGTCTGTATATCTATCTATGTATTTATCTATAATCTATCTGTCTGTCTGTCTATCTATCTAGTTAGCTATCCGGCTATCATTTGTCTGATACCTAGTGGTTCTGCATCTCTAAACTCTAACTGATATATTGTACAATTCGTCCTCAGTAACTGTAGGTGTAAAGGAAATACATTGATGTCATCATGGCTGTCGAAGTTAAGAGACTGATCAGGACAAGGTCTATGTTCAGAATGATTTCAGCTATAGAGGCCATTTCTCCTTTTCCTCCTTTCATGATTTATGTTCATATTTTATATTCACTAGTCACATGGTCATGCCTAATTACCAGAGGCAGGAAGTGTAATCTTTTGTGTTCTTGGAAATAAAGGAGACACTGATGTCCATGCATAATAGAAATGTCTACCACAAGAGACGAGAGTAGTATGTGAAAAGGAAGAGAGTGAGAGGCCATGGCCCAGGAACAAAAGGCATAACTGCAAAAGATGAGCTCCGCTTGGTTCTCTTTGGTTCTCTCTCCTTTTGGTACCAGCATGAGGCAAGCTGCCAAATCGTATTTTTAAAAATTTAATTCTTTCTTTAGCCTGATAGAGAAAAGAACTTTGCACTACTGAAGCTGCTTGTAGTAGCATTGTTGGTAGAAAAAATATAAATTGGAGGGGAGTTTATTATCCATATTTTCTTCTCTAAAATTTAGGCTTCAATATGAAAATTATGAGGGATATTGTGAGATTGAACATCTGAAATATAAAACACATTACTCACAGGCAAATAATACATTCCTTTAAACACACTGTGTTAAGGCAAACAGATAATCATGGGAAATGAATTTGAACAGATTTGGGTGTGGGGGAAACTGCCAACTGTTTTTCATTAAGTCATGAAATTCTTCACGAAAGAGGTGAGATGTAAGGTTCTTTTGTAATGAATTAAGGAAAAAATTTTGGCAGGACGCTCTTTTTCTCTAATGTATTGCAAATGTACTAGAAATATCTAGATTATTTCCTCTTCCCATTTTCTTCCCTCCCATCTCACAATAAGTGAAATGTAGTTATGTAAGTGCAACCAAATCATGTGGGTAGTTTAGAAACTATAGTAGTGTGCGCATAGTTACAAAATTCCTGTGTATAATTGGCATAGACAATTCTTCCCCACATGAAGCTCACCGAGAAACATTGAGAGTTTCTCAGAATTGCCTGGAAATTTGACAATCTGGAAAATTTTTGAAATTTGGTGGATGGCCGCCCTTCACATATTGGAAAAGGCATGTCCAATTTATCTTCTTGTCCAATTTCATTCAAAACTTCTGCATTTGTTGATCAGCTGGTGTGCTGATGTGGTTGCCAGAACACCACTCCCTCCAAAAGCACTTACTTAACCACCCACATCCTGGCCCCCAGCCCACTGGCACACTGGCTCCTCTTTGTGAATCGCGAGGAGTGTAAACTCAATCAGCTACACGCACAAGGGCACATTCTTGGAGTGTGGCTGTCTAGACCATTTCCTTCATTCAGTGGCTCAGGGGTCTTTTTATGGAACAATTACTGGAACATGAAATTGCAAGTAGTGGCTTCTTCAACAGATTACTACCCAGTTCTGACAGTGAAGTTTTAAGCATTTTAAACTGTTTTCTTCCAAGATCTGCATGGTCATTAATGTGCCTGTTCACATTAGCTTTAAGTTTGTTCTCTTGTAGAGAAACTTGTTACATTTCCCCTCTTCTTTCTCCAAAAGGGAAGAGGATTTGGTCTTTTCTCCTTCTCGGTGTTTATTTTTGTAGTTGTTGTGGTTGGTTTTCTGGATTTTGGGTGAAAAATAGAATGAGTACTGAAAATAAGCCCCAGACACCTAGATGCTCCAGCTGGTATCTGTGAATTTTTAACTGGTTCGATGAAATCCATGTATTTGAAAAGACATTTAATGCCCCTGAACTCCTGAAAACATTTGCCTGGCTCCATACTTGTTGGCCAAGTAATTTCATTTCTCTGGGGCTTATTTTTTCTATTGGAAAGAAAAGAAAAGATAGAAAAAAGGATAAAGGATAAGGGTGCCCAATCTATCACAACAGCAAAATATGTGTTAAAAGCCATACAGAGATCAGAACTGAACACGAGGAATATAAACTAGACACGTGTTAAATAAACTTGTAAGATAATGCTTTTTTTTTTTTTTTAGCTTGAAATGAGGGCTAGTTTTATGTTGTTTTTGGGAAAGACTGCCTCCTCCTAGTATCACAAAAATGTCATCCTACATTTTCTCCTGTTGCTTTTATGATTACTTTTGCTTAGATTTTTACCCCAGCTGTAATTTATTTTTGTTTATGTCTTAAAGTAGGCATTATGTCTACTTATCTCAACATCACGCATTTAATTCTCTTCCAATTAATTTATAAGGCCCCCTTTTTTTTCAAATCAAATTCTACATTGCCTGAAATTCCTGGATCTGGTTTTTTTTTTTCCTGGGTCTGTTTTTGGTACATTTATTTTGCTAGTCTCTTAATGTTTTAGTTACTGTAATTTTGTATTGTGTTTGATATTTGGTGTATGATATAAAAATATCTTGTGTATTCTTTTACAGATGAGCTTAAGAATCAACATCATATTTATTAAGTAATCCCATTTATGTTGTGATCAATATTCTGAATCTATAGATATATCTGAGAACACTGCCAATTTCACATCATCATATCCCCCCAGGCAAGAACAAGGTCTCTAGGTGTTTCTTTGTGTCTCCCATTCTTGCTTAATTATTACATAACCTGATTTGACTGCATTGAGAGAAGAAACAGCCACAAAGCAAAGCAAAAACCAGAACATCTCCAAGATGCCAAGGCCACAACTCCTTCTGTGATTATTGTTCTAGAAGAGGTAAAATTGTTAAATGGATTAGTTTTAAAATTAAAACAGACAATTACTTTGACCACTTGAATGTGTAATCTCAGTCCCCTTATATCACAGAATGTCAGTCAATAATGACTTGTCATTAGATAGCTAAGTGTTTTCAGGACAGTCAACTTTTCACTCCCTTTTATAGTACTTCTCCTTGTGGTCAGTAGGGGGTGCTCCTGCAGCAATAGGCCCTCTTAGGTCACCGAATGCTAACAAACATCAAACCAGAGGAAGTATTGGTTTATAAATGATCAACTGCAGTTCTCACACATTCTAACAGCCTCACATCTGTGGGCATTTTATATGGAAGACAAGTAATGGGAGAAGGTGAGATCTTCAAAGTGTCTTGTAATAGAAGAAGGCCTGCATTGTAGAAGCACAGAAGGCAAAAAGGGATTATAACAAGTTGTGTTTGGACTAACAAGTAGAGCCTCTGCTTTCGGGGCCTGTTCGTATGAGCCCCGGGGCCAGCAGGCTACTTTGTTAGCTGTCAGTGTCCTGATCTTTGTGCTTTAAGGGTGACATTTTTAAAAGTTTGCTTTAAGTAGAGGAGATGCACTCAGGAGAGCAATGAATCAGGGCTGTGGAAGAAAACAGCCCACAGCAGACAATCTTATGGAAAAAAAAAAAATTGATTCAATTTACTGGCTTTGGAGCACTGTCCCTCATTGTTGGTGGTGCTGATGTTCAAAGAAGTGTTACTCTCCACGTGTCCTACCAGTCTTCTCCATGCTCTGGGCTTGTTCCTATTTTGCAAACACTACATTTTATGATCATTACCTGGGTATTCGTTTTTCTCTCTTCCTAGACATAAGGAAGACACAGCCCATAACATAGACTTTAGTGCCTTACAAGCAGTCAATAATTATTTGTTTAGTAGATGAGGAGAAAAACAGGGAGGAAAGAAGAAAGAAAAATCAAAGCAAAAGGTATCACAGAAAGGTAGGTTGATATTTTTTGGTAAGTATATTTTTTAACTAATCCCGAATCTGGAAACAATAGCAGTAATAAAGTTCACACAGTGTTAGTGGATATATCCCAGTATAAATAATAGCAATAAATTTGTTTCTAATAAAGTTAGTAATAACATTTGAAATATGTACCAAACACATAAAGTAACTATAACCACCTCACTATGAAATAAAGACCATTTGATATTTATGTGGATTTCAAAGTTCAACCAATAAATTTGAAGTGTCCTTTACATTAAGTGAGGTTCTGGAATATAGTATTTATGTACTACTTTATTAAAGTAATATGTTGTATTGAAATTCAGATATCGCCATTCAACTCACAATTCCAATTACGACTTTTATCGGGATGGAATTTTTCTTAGCACTCACTTCTCTGTCTCACTTTCCCTCTTTCATATAACTAGGCAAAGCATCAAATGTTCATTCATTGAAGAGGTTGGTTGAGTGTTGACCTTCGAAAGCCCTTGAGTTACCTTTTCTAGTAATATTGTTAACTTTATCTTTAGATAACTACAAATTAAAGTATTTCAGGAGTCTTCATGCCTCTGAGGTTATTCCTTATTCAATAATTTTCTCAACGTGAGTTGTTCTTGGAACACCTAAGGGTAAGTTGGATGAAGTGGTGTTGTTGTGAGTATAAAACTTTTTAAGATGCTCTCACACAAAAGTGTAATGTTTATTAATTTCATAAAATAATTACATTAATTTCCTATGCAATATTGACTTCATGTATACTGCTCTAATCAAAAACTATGAAAATCTCCTGTGTCAAAGATTCATGTTAACACTGAAACAATGTATACAATGAAGCCAAAACAGAACAATCATTTATTATTAATTTTTTACACTTAATTTTTTTAATAATCAACTTGATAATTGGTTCTTCTGACCACTCTTTGATTTCATATTGTTTATTTAGTATCATTTAAGAAAGTCATTGACAAATTTAAAGACCTGGTGAGGAAGCAGGCTGCAGGAAAATAAATGATACCCAAGGTTTATAAATTTGGGGATGGGGTTTCTTTTCTTTTCTCCCTCTCTCTCGCTCTTGCTCTCACTCTTTCTTTCTTTTTCTTTTTTTTGACTACCAGGCTTAAATACTCACTGCACAAGGGATTGTGGTTCTTTTCAAAAGTTTCCAAATGTTGATTTAATATATCGTCTGATTAATGTGATATAGTATTTACATTAATTTGGTACAATATATTCAATCAAATCCAAATTTTTTTTTTGTTTAGAATGATACAATAAACAGAAAGTAAGAAGTCAAGAAAAAAAAGACATGTTTTACTTTTATAAAAAACTATTAGGTAGCGTTTGTTGAACATCAGCTTTGGAGCTAAAACTTACTCTGAAATCAGACTTTCAGGGTGCAAATTTTAGGTGTGACACCTGGAGTTAGGGGACCTCAGCCATAAGACTAAACCTTTCTAGGATTCAGTCTCCTTATCTGGAGTCATCTTTAGTATAATTACAATCACCATTTTCAAGCTTGAAGGGAGGGTGAATTGAGACAATTTGGCACAGTACCTACCATATAGTAAATTCTCAATAAATGGTACCTGTTGTATTCTGACCACGAGGCAATCGGAAATGTCTAATACAGTGTTTTTCAATATTAATAATATTTTACATATTATTTTAAGGACCCTGGGCTCTTGGAGTGGGTTAGAACACTATACATGATTCATTTAAAAAGTATTCCTGCCTATAAAATATATGTTTAATGTAGATATATAAATTATAGTTGAAATGAGACATATTTTTGTATTTTATTACATTTAATGTAAAATAAAGCTACACAAAAACACACAAAACAAATATATAGTTTAGAAAATTATTATAAGGCAAACAATTTTGTAATGCTAATTTTAATAAGTGGAATGCTAATTTTAATAAGTGGAATATTGCCAGCCTCTCCAGAAATACTTCCAAGAATCCATCCTAGTCATAGCACAACCCTGTCTCCGGAGGACTGTGATTCGACGTGTGCAGTAAGCACTTTCTTATGGTTTCCTCACTCAGTGAATAACGCTAGATACTCTGCAGTTTAATCTTGCTCATTAAAAAATTTGCGGGATTTTTTATACCTCACAATCTACAAGGTGATTTATTTTCTTGCCATTTCTTTCTCTTGCTTGCAATTTATCTATGAAGAACCCAAAGCATTTGACCTTCTAGAGTCAACCGTCTGGATTTTGCTAACTCCCTTCTCATGGTGAACTTCCACATGTTCCGCTATGCTTTGTCTTTCCTGCAAATTTGTAGCAGGATCCAGACACTCGGTTGGATTCAAATTCAATCTCTTTGGCAAAACCATAGGCTTTCATCAGGAGGTATGTAATGTCTGCTATTTGCTCTTTTTAAACGTTTACAACAGTTGATATTCAAAGCACACATACTTAATTTACTGGGGTTGCAAAAAAGGTAACATAATCTCTTGCTTCATTTTCATTTATTAGCTGGTATGATTTTATAAGACAGTGTTTCTTCTCATCTTCTATTTGGTTACTTAGTAATATAGTTGCTAAAGTAGAGGCAGTATAAATGCTTGATTCTTTTATTTGTTCAATTTTCCAGATTATAAAGTGGTTCTCAGTCAACCTCAAAAGGTGACCAATCAGTTTTATTTTAAATTTCCTTGCCAAGTCTTGAATTTAAAAATATTTGATATATTTAAAGGAATTGTTAATTTTATCCTCTTCAGTACTTTATATCATCCTATCATTGTTCAGTGTGAACTTCTTTCAATTTGGTTCTGAAATCTTTTGACATTACAGAACGGTCTTTCCTGAATTTCTGACATGTCCAAATATTGCAGATCATCTTGAACAATTCTTACTCTGGACCTAGTATCAGTCATTTCGCTCAGATGCCCCAGTATTTGTAAGAAATGGACTATAAAGACCAGAATCTAGGCTCCATAATTACTTATTGGACATGACATAGATTCATTGACATAGAATCTATGCCTATATCTGTCTATGTATCATGGACATAGATTCTAGATTTTTCCGCAGCAAATTCATTCTAATATTCTAATACAGGGCTACAGGAATTTTACTTTCATTTTTCGTATCACATCTGTGTTTTCTTCCATCTACACTGAGAATCCTGGTTCCCAAGGATTTAGGAAGTAATAAAATAGAATGTTTCAGAATATTCACTTTCTTTTCTTTTTATGTTACACATACAATGGTCAACAGAATAACAAAACTAAGATAATCTATTTGATTACTGAATGCAGTTAAATTTATATCCATATGCTGTCTCCATTCTTCCCCTATTTTTAAAGAATTGTGCAATATCTATATTAGCATATAATAAAGTTATTTTGCATTAATTAATTCTAGTGTAAGCGTGCAGCTAATGCAGTGCTGTCCCCCAATTTTTATATCAATGTCCTCTTAGTTATTTCAGTTGCCTGAAGCTTGTTCTTCAGTAAATTCTAAAGGAAGAGCCAATGGGAATAACATTTCCTGAGTTCCTACAGGTTGATTACTTTTTGTCTATGGCTTTTATGGATTTTTCATTTTCTTCCCTTAAGTATCTTTGTTGCCTTCGTTTTTCATTGGCATTAATGCGCTGCTGTCAAACCCAGAAAGAAATCTTGTCATTTGTGGCAACAGGGATGAACTTGGGAGACATTCATGCTAAAGTGAAACAAAACAGGCCGCAAAGACAAATACTGCATGAGTTCCTTTACACATGGAATCCGAAAGTGTTGAACTCAGAAACAGACTAGAATGGCAGTTACTAGGCTCTGTGATGGGTGAGACTGGGGAGAGGTTGATTATGGCATATAGATTTAGAAGATCTATCTTACAATATGGTAATCTAGTGTAACAATATAACAAGGTATTATATTCTTGAAAAATTGCCAAGATAGTAGATTTCAATATTTACACCATAAAAAATGACAAAGTATGTTAGGTAATGGATATGTTAAATAGATTTAGTCTGTCCACAGTACATACGTTTGTCAGGACATCATGCTGTTCATGTAAATATTTGTACATACAATTCCTATTTGTCAGTTAAACCATTTTTTAAAAGGCCTGATGATAATCTGCTCTTAAAAAACTTTGTTTTATAAGCATGCACTAATTTTGCATAGATGAAAAAAGGATATTTTTTTCCTGCTTTATACAGTCCCCTAATTTTACTAAATTATATGTAGATATTGCTCATCTGGGTCAATATTCTCAGGTTTTGTGTTCTCCTAATATATTGTTTCTTTTTTCGATTTTAGGAAAATTTCCTTGAATTATAGAGTTTATATTTGTTTATTATCTTGTGGGGTTTCTTTGATAGTTGCTGGACCACTATCAAAATTTGTCATTTTCTCTTTTTTTTCCTCATTCACTTTAATGCTTTTCTTTTTTAAATTGAAGTAAAATAATGTAACATAAGATATATCATTTGACCATTTTAAGTGTACAACTCAGTGACATTAAATATATCTACAGTGTTACACATCCGCCTCTACCACTATCCAGTGCCAGAACCTTTCTATCTCTCCAAGCTTTACCCATTAAACAACAACTCAATATTCCCTCTCCACTTTTCGTTTACTTTTGGTTTTTGAAAGTTGTCACTGATTTCTATTAGGGCATTGTTGTTGTGTTTATGGACTTTTAGCTTTACTGATATTTAATTGACAAAAATTGTATGTGTTCCGTATATAACAGGATGTCTTGAAATGTACACTCTGAAATGATTGCCATGGTCAAACTAATTAACATATCCATTATCTTGCGTAGTTACCACAGTTTATTTATGGTAAAGCACTTAAGATCAGGTGTATAATATATTATTATTATTAACTTTAATTGCCTTTGTTATATTGGCTAATCTCCAGAACTTATTTATCCTGCCTAACTGAAATTTGTACCCTTCGGTCAACGTCTCTCCATTTTCCCTACATCCCAGGCCCTGTTAACAGTGATTCTCTTCTCTGCTTCTATGAGTTTGGCTTTTCTAGAGTTCACAGAAGTTTGATCATAAAATATTTGTCTTTCTGGTTGTGGCTTTTTAAGATTAACATAAAATGTCCCCCAGGTTCATTTTGTTGTAAATGGCCAGTTTTCCTTCTTCTTAAAGCATGGATAATATTCCACTGTGGAATCATATTTTCTTTGTCCATTATCTCTTGATGAACATGCAGGTTGTTTCCATATCTTGGTTATTGGGACTAATACTTCAATGAATGTGAGAATGCAGATGTCTGTTTGAGATGGTGGCATCATTTCCTTTGGATATATACACAGAAGCAGGATTGGTGGGCAACGTGGTAAGCTCTGTTTTTGATTTTTTGAGGAGCCTCTATACTGTTTTCCATAATGTCTACATCAATTTATATTACCACCAGCAATACACCATGGTTCAGTTTTCTCCATATTTTTACAAACCTTTATATATATATATATGTGTGTGTGTGTGTGTATATATATATATATATATATATATATATATATATATATATATTTTAACAACAGCCATCCCAACAAATGTGAGATTGTATCTCATCATGTTTTGATTTGTATGCCCCTGATGACTAGTGATGTCCAGTATTTTTCATATACCAGTTGGCCAATTTTATGTCATCTTTTTTTCCATGTTCTAAGTGGGTTATTTGTTTTCTTGTTAAGGAGTTGTTTGAATTCATTATATATTTTGAA
Organism: Hystrix cristata; assembly: GCA_004026905.1. NCBI lineage: Eukaryota > Metazoa > Chordata > Mammalia > Rodentia > Hystricidae > Hystrix > Hystrix cristata. Next base: position 180,373 of record PVJO010000363.1, read on the forward strand.
TATTAATGCTTTATCAGATGTATGACTTGAAAGTATTTTCTCCTGTTCCACAAGTTGTCTTTTCACTCTTTTAATTGGGTCCTTCATTGTGCAGAAGCTCTTTAGTTGAAATCCCAGTTATCTATTTTTGCTTTTGTTGCCTCTACTTTTTGGATCATGACCAAAAAATCTATTGCCCAGACCAAAACCAAGAAGCTATCGTCCCATGTTTTCTTCTAATAGTTTAATAGTTTCACGTCATACATTTAAGTCTTAAATGTATTTTAAGTTGATTTTTCCCTGTGGGCTAAAATAAGGGTCCAGTTTCATTTTTCTGATGTTTATATCTGGTTTTCTCCACATCATTTACTAAAAATACTATAATTTCCTGATTGTGTGTTCTTAGCATCTTTGTCAAAGATCAGTTGGCCGTGAGTACATGAATTTATTTCTGGGATCTATATTTCATTTATCTATATGTCCATTTTGATGTCAGTATTGTACTTTTTTATTGTTATTGTGGTTTATTTTGAAATCAGGCTTTTTGTGACACCATATGAACTTTAGGGTTTTTTTCTATTTCTGTGAAGAATATCACTGGAGTTTTGATAAAGATAGCATTGAATTTATAGCTCACTTGGGGCAGTATAGACATTTTAGCAATATTAGTTCTTCTAACCTGTGAACGTAGGATCTCTTTTCATTTATTTCTGTCTTCAATTCTTTCATTGGTGTTTTAGAATTCAGTGTACAGTACTTTG
>PVJO010000363.1:181212-248776 GCA_004026905.1 Hystrix cristata
TTTTTTTTTTTTTTTTTTTTTTTTTTTTTTTTTTTTTTTTTTTTTTTTTTTTTTTTTTTTTTTTTTTTTTTTTTTTTTTTTTTTTTTTTTTTTTTTTTTTTTTTTTTTTTTTTTTTTTTTTTGTGGTGCCGGGGATCGAACTCAGGCCCTTGTGCTTACAAGGCAAGCACTCTAATCACTGAGCTAAATCCCCAGCCCCAGTACGAGTTATTCTTAATTTCTTTTTTGCATAGCTCATTGCTAGTGAATAGAATTCCAACCTGATTTTTGTATATTGACCTTGTATCTGAAGCAGTGTTTCAGTGGCATTTTCTGAATTTTCTGTCTATAGGATCATGTCAACTGCAACACAGACAATTTTGCTTCCTCTGTTCTAAGTTGGTTGCCTTTTATTTCTTCCTCTTGTTTAATTGATCTGGGTAGGATTTCCAGTACTACACTGAGCAGAAGTGGAGAGAGAGTCAGCATCCTTTTGTTTCTAGGGTTAGAAGAAAACCTTTCAGCTTTTCACTGCGGAATATGATATTAGCTACAGATTTGCCATACTTGGTCTTCCTTTTGTTGGAATGCATTCTCTTTATGTTAATTTCTTGAGAGTTTTTATCATGAAACTATGTTTTGTTAAATGATTTTTTTGCATCTATTGCAACGATTGTGTGATTTTTATTCTTCATTCTGTTAATGTGATATATCTGTTTGTTTTTGTGATACTTCTGGTTTAGTCTTCATTTCTAAAATAATTATTTTCCTTTATTTTAATTTTTTTCTTTAATTCTGTTACCTTCTTCCTGAATTTTTCTACTTCTGATTTATGTTCTCTAATAGACACATTGCCATCTTACTGAATTAATGTCTATTAGTTCATTTTGAAATGTTATAATTTTGATTTCTTTTTAAATATGGTTTTGGAATGTTGTAATTATTTATAGAGCTATGATTCTACTTCTTTTTTTTGTGATTCTACTTCTTACTTCCTACTTTCTTATTAATAACTTCACATGGGATTTAACCAGTACTTTTCTGCTGCTTCTTTTTAAGCAAATTCTGTTTCCTATAACTTTAGTAGGTGGTTTGGTTCTGATGTATTCTTTGACTTTGTAGAGCACACACTCCCATTTTTCATGTAGTATTCATGCTGCCTGTGACTTTGTTGCTTCTTTTCATTCCTTTTATGTGAATCACTCCTTTCCTTTATCTCTACTATCCCCGTTCTTCTCAGTTTTGATTCCGCTCCAGGCAGGTTTTCCTTACTGTGAAGCCCTGTCCTGAAGTAGGAATTGTAAATTATTCCCTTATGTTCATTAGCTTAAGTTCTCAGAGCTTGTTACAGGGCAATCACGTGGAAACTTAGTTTAAATTATCGTCTCCTATCATAAGATATATAAGATATTTAGGCTAAATCACTTTTATAATACAGGGAAATGATTTTTTTCTTTTCTGATTTAGCTGTGAGATGCCTGACCAGATTTCAGACTATGACACATAACAAAATTAAGTGATCCAAACAAGAAACAGCCCAGGATCCTGATTTAATTAGCACTGTTCCAAACTGCATGTTCAGAGAGGGATTTTGCTTAAGGGAAACAACAAACAAAACTATTTTGAGCCAAAGCACTACATAGAAAATTGTTTGGGAATAAAATTATAAATAGTGGCTACATAAACTAATTTTGTAATGTATTCTACATAAAGTAAAAAAAGCATCATTCTTTCCCAAGTTGTATTCGTACACCTTGGAATGTATATAGTAATGACACTAATGTATAAATTAATGACACTTATTTAAACAAATCTGCTGACCACTTGGGGACTTAAATTTTTTACATAAAAAATGGGAATTGGGTTAGATGATCTGTGAGGTCTCTTCCCTTCTGTAGTTTTTCAGGTTGTTGAGTCTTAATCTTACTAAATCTATGTAAAATAGATATGAACTTTCAACTTTAAAAAAGTTAAGATAAATAAACCTAAACCAAATCTATGGCTAAACTAAGATACTGCTTAGCCATCTCTTTGATTCCTCAACAGCTAGCACCTACTGGATTTTCACTATAAGTTAACAGATGAGTAAACTTAGAGTCCCCATCACCTTCCCCTGGAGAAATAAGAGACTAATTTAGGTCTTAAACTTTTACATATCTCTGTGTGATCAAATGACTGTGATACTTGCATATTTGAGTGACAGGGAGAAGTCATAGACCACAGATGTTCTTAAAGACACTAATATAAAAAGTCATTTCACATCACGAGGTATGAAATATGCTGAGTAATGAGCACCTGCGGGCATTTCTTTTGTATAATGCACATTAACTTTGATAAGGCTGATTTTGTTTCATTTTCATTTATTTGATGGGTTGTACAGTGGCTGGGGTGAATTTTTTACTTGCTAAACAAGTCTTTCTTAAGTGATTAGCATTACAATTAAGTTTCCTGGAAAATATTTATACTATTAAGAATAGTTTGCAGACATTAAAATTATTCTAGAAATTCTTAGATATATACAAATTATGGGAAACATAGACATTACTGAAGATTGTCCCCTCAAAATATCTGCAAGCTAACTTTATTATTTTGTTATTTCAAAAAATTAAATTAATTCAAATACACTGTTTTGAAAGTAATCTATAATGTAGTCTTTACATTAATTTCAACTTGTTCTCCTGTCTGTAGGTTGAAATTTTGTAAAATTTTGGCATGTTTGAAGAATAATATTTTTATGACTAGAACACTTTCAATGCTGATCAAAGACCTCCCAGTCCCTTTGCAGCCAAGATAACATATCTGTGGGAAATCTAATCCTGAATTCCTTAGAAAGATTCTTGGGCAAACTGGAGCAATGTGGATGGTAAAGACTGCTGTGGATTACAATAGGTCCTATACTGAGTTCTTCAGGGACATTTCTATAAGCCTAATGAAATGCACCCAGTGTCTATATTTATCAAACTTTAATGGGGCTTAAACATAAGACAACAAAGGTACTTATAAGATCAACATTTTTTGTTAAAATAGTTGTTTTAGCACCAAACTTTCTACTAAAAAAACACAAAAAACAAACAAAAAACCCCTGATAGTTCCTAAAAGAAAGGGTTACCCACATTGCCTTAGTATGCTCTTAAGCAGGGAAAAATACGTTTAACTTCAGTGTCTTTTTAGTTAAGTCATTTATAACATTTTCTAAAAAGAATACATTTCAAGATAGAGAAATGTGTCTTAAAGTAGTTTTACCACTTTCTCAATTTTAGTGCAAACTATACTCAGAAATGGGAAGAGGAACTGCTGCCACTACGCCGAAAGAGGAGACCCTACCATCAATGGCCCACAAACTTCCAATCCTTAGCTGACTCTGCACCTCTCAGCACAGGGCTACGGAGGCAGCCATCAAGCAAGCAATCCAAGTAAAGATGAGGCCAACCACCCAGAGAAGTAAGCCTGGAAGAGCCGGCTGCTTCAGGGAGAAAAAATGGATGGTCCAGCAGAGCCAGCCCCATATAAAGCCCACAGCTGTTGTAAACTGCAAAAACAGTGTGGAGTTTTACCCCCAAAATGACTTCTTCAAGTCAAAATAGAGTTAGAGAAGAAATCGAGGGCAGTGTTGGCCATGTTGCCAGAGAGTTTAATCATGCATCATTTGGAGAAGGGGTTGATTGTGTGAGACTGAGCCACAGAACACCTAGACTACATTTTAGCTCCAGGACTGTAGGGTTACCTTACACTCTCTGTTACAGAGACTGGATGAGAGGCGACCACAGGAGATAGACATGGAGAGGGTGAGGACTAGACATAGATCCCCTGAGGTCCCCTGAGAAGTTCAACCCAGGAAGGACACAGGGGCTGCATGCTATGGTGGGAGACCAAGTTCGATGGTTGTGGCTTTTAGAGGTGGCTGGAGTTGAAGGTAATGACACTGAGTCCAGAGCTCTGCTTGAGTCCCTGTTCTACTGCCTGCATCCAGGGGAGATGGGTGGTCCGATTGTTTCCAGCTGTACCAATGTGAGCAGGGTTGTGACTCAGTTTGGACAGCAGTTACAGTCGGAGGTTTACAGGTGGAGCGACTCTTGAACAAGGGGGTCACTTCACAAACGCACATACTATAGCGTGAGAGTGCAGAGGACTTTGACTTGCTGGTTTTCAAAGACCGTGGATCCTGGAAGGAAACCACAGTCTTCGAAAACCATGGAAATGCATAGAAAAAATTTTGACCCATTTTTTTCCCCTTCATTGTTTTTCTTATTTTTTTTTTTGTGGTATTTAGAGTTTTAGTTCCTATTTCCTTTTTAAATTATTATTATTGTTTGTTTGTTTTGGTCTTTTTTTCCCTTTTCTCCCCCTTCTCTTTTCTCATTCATTTTGTTCCCCTATAATTTCTTGCCTTCCATTTACTCTTTATTTATTCTTATTTCTCCTTTTCCTTGTTGGTTTTTCTGTTACTTTTATCTGATACCATTAAATTCCTTTATTATTTAATAGGATTCTTTATTTCACTTTTATCACTTTCTCATCTTCCATCTCATGTTCCATCACAACAGAGCTATTCACCATAATCAACCCAGAAGTCTCAGCACAGAAAACCAACAAATAAAGAACCCCACCATCCAGTAGAAACACGAGTAGACAAGCCAACAAAATGCCTCCCAAAACTTCTAACTCTAACACAGCTGATCCATGGGGCATCAAAGAGGAGGAAACCAAAAGTGACACTCCTGAATTATTTGAAATGGCATTAGGGAAGATGACAAACTAGATCAATAAAGTATTAGGCAAGCTCACAGAAGATAAAAGTATGCTGTATAGAGGGAACACCTTTAACTCAAAAAGAAATTAATAGACTAAAAGACTGGAACACAATGTTCCATGCAATAGGACCCAGAAAACAAGCAGAACACTTATATTATTTTCAGACGAAGTGGATTTTAAGCCAAACTGATCAGAAGAGGCAAAGAAGGGCACTCCATTTGGTTAAGGGAACAATTCAACAGAGAGAGAAAACAACTACAAACATGTACCAAGCAATGGCACACCCAACTTAATAAAACAGACACAACTGACATAGACATCGATAAGTGGGAGACCTCAATACACCACTGCCACAAATAGATAAACAAGACAGAAAATCAACAAAAAAATATCAGAGTCAAACAAAATCTTTGAATAAATGGACTTAGATATACACTTTGTTCTACACAATAACAACAGACTACACATTTTTCTTGGCACCACATGAAACCATCTCCAAAACAGACTACACACTAGCCAATAAAGTATGTTTCAGCAAGTGCAAAAGAACTGACATTTTACCATGCATATTATCAGATAATAGTGAAATGAGACTAGAAATCAATGGGAAAAACAACCAAGGAAATTATGCAAATGTATGGAAATTAAACAACACACTCTTGAATAATCAATGGGTCACAGAAGAAATTAAGGAAGAAATAGGACAGTTCCTAGAATTAAATGATAATGCTAGCACAACATACCAGAACTCATGGGGCACAATGAAAACCAGCCTAAGAGGGAAGACTATAGTTGTGAATGGCCAGATTAGAAAAACAAAGTGAGCCCAAGTAAATAACCTAATGATACCCCTGAAGGTCCTAGAAAAACAAGAATAATCCAAGTCCAGAGCTAGTACAAGGAAGGAAATTATAAGGATCAGAGCAGAAATCAGTGAGATAGAGACTAAAAATAATGACAAGGAATTAACGTATTGAAGAGTTGGTTCCTCGAAAGAATGAAAAATAGACAAACCCTTAGCCAACCTTAACAAAAAAGAAAATAAAGATACAAATCAATACAACTTAAAATGAAAAAGCTGAGATCACAATGGACACCACCAAAATGCAGAAGAGGATTAGTAACTACTTTACAAACCTTTATGCCAATAAACTGGAGGACTTGGAAGAAATGGATACATTCCTGCATACATAGGAATTAACAAAACTGAACCAACAAGACTTAAGAACCTTGAATAATCTAGTAATAAGCAATGAAATTGAAGCAGAAATAAAAAACCTACCAACTAAGAAATACTTAGGGCCTGATGGATTCACTGTCAAATTCTACAAGAACTTCAGGAAATATTTAATGCAAATACTCCTCAAACTCTTAATGAAATTGGAAAGGAAGGCATACTCCCAAGTCATTCTTTGAAGCTAGCATACCCTGATTCCAAAACCAAACAAGGATGCAACCATAGGCCAATCTCTTTAATAAACATAGATGCAAAAGTCCTCAACAAAATACTGGCAAACAGAATGCAAAAAATCATCAAAAAGATTGTACATCATGACCAAGAAGGCTTCATTCCAGGGATGCAAGGATGGTTCAACATACACAAATCCATGTAATCTATCCCGTAAACAGAAGCAAAGACAAAAATCACATGATCATCTCAGTAGATGCAGAAAAAGTCTTTGAAAAATGCAACACCCATTGATGATAAAAACCAGTGAAGAAAATAAGTATATAAGGACTTTATCTCAATCTTCTAAAAGCCATTCATGACAAACCTACTACCAACATCATATTAAATGGAAAAGCTGAAACCTTTCCTTCTAAAATCAAGAACTATCACCACTCCTGTTCAACACAGTCTTCAAAACATAGCCAGAGCAATCAGGCAAGAGAAAGAAGTAAAAGAGACTTATGTAAAAAGGAAGAAATCAAGGTATCATTATTTGAAGATGACATGACCCAAAACATTCCACTGAAAGACTCCTAAAATTAATAACAAGACTCAGCAGTAAGCAAACTCAGCAAACTTTTTAGTAGGATACGAAATCAACACAAAAAATCAATAGCGTTCTTGTACACTAATAATGAACTCACTGAAAAAGAAATCAGGAAAACAATATTTTTGCAATAGCATCAAGGAAAACCAAATATTTAGGAATTAGGCCAACCAAGGAACTGAAAATCTCTATGATGAAAATTACATTACTCTGAAAAAGGAGGTCGAAGAGGAAATCAGACCAAAACTGGATCAAGAAGATATAAAAACTCTAAATAACCCAGAAAATGGAAAAATATCCCATTTTCCTGGATTGACAGAAACAATATTGTCAAAATGGCTATACTTCCAAAACTGACGTATAGGTTTAACACAATCCCAATCAGAATACCAACAGCACTTCTCACATACTTAGACAAAATAATAACAAAATATACATGAAACCAGAAGAGACCCAGAATAGCAAAAGCAATCCTGGGTAACAAAAGCAAAATAGGAGGTATCAAAATCCTAGATTTGAAGTTACAATATAGAGCTATGATGATTAAAACAGCATAGCACTGGGACAAAAACAGACATGTGGAACGATGGAACAGACTAGATGAAGTACAAATAACTCCAGGCACATTCAGCTATTTGATCTTTGGCAGAGGTACCAAAATCATAACACTGGATGAAAGGAAGTGTCTTTAATGTATAGTGGTGGGAAAATTGGATATACACATGCAGAAGATTGAATCCAGACCTATATATTTCCCCATGTACTAAACTAAAATCAAAATGGATTAGCTATCTAAATGCTAGAACAAAAACACTTAATCTGCTGGAAGATAAAATAGATAAAATCTTGAAGACACAGACATAGGCAAGGACTTTCTGAAAAGAACCCCAATGGCACAAGAAACAGTACAGAGAACCGACAAATGAGATCATGTCAAATTAAAAATCTTCTGCAGAGCAAAAGCAATAACCAACAAAATAAAGAGCTAACCTACAGAATAGGACAATGTTTTTGCCAGCTATTCCTCAGATAGAGGACTAACATATAGAATATATAAAGAACTGATAAAATTAGAGGCCCCCCCAAAAAAAAAACCCAGTCAAAAAACTGGAATGAGTCTACTCAAATTGAGTCTACTCAATTGGAATGAGTAGACTCTTCTCAGTAGAAGAAATGCAAATGACCAACAAATACATTAAAAATATCCAACATTGCTGGCCATTAGAAAAATTAGAAAAATGCAAATGAAAACAACACTGAGATTCAATGTTACTCCAGAAAGAATTGATGTAATCAAAAAATCAAATAATGAGACTACAGGAAAAAAGTAACCCTTCTACATTGTTGGTGGGACTACAGACTGGTACACCACTATGGAAATCAGTTTGGAAAGTCCTCAAAAAATTAAAACTAGAAATTCCATTTAGCCCAGTTATTTCCCTTCTAGGTGTTTTCCTAAAATACTAAATCATCATATTATAGTTATATAAACATACACATGTTTACAGCAGCATAGTTTATAATAGCTTTATGTTGGAAATGGCCTAAATACCCATCAACGAATGAGAGAATAACAAAAAGTGGTATTTATACACAATGAAGTACTAGTCTGCCATAAAGAAAGATAAAGTTGAGTCATTTGTAGGTAAATGGGTACACCTTAAGACCATAATGTTAAGTAAAATAAATCAGACACACAAGTTTAAATATCGCATGGTTTCTCTTATGTGCGAAATCCAAAGCATAAATAAATAGCAAAATAAAAGATAACAGAAGTAGGGAGATCTTTTTCTTTTCTTTTCTTTTCTTTTTGGGAGATCTTTTTCAAATGGAAACGGGAACAAGAGATGGAGGGAGGGGAGATGGAAGGAGGAAAGAGGGATGAAAAATGGAAAGAAAAACAAAAACAAGCTTTTGTACATGTGAAGGGGACCAAGAGATGGAAGGATTAAGGAGGCATGGGAAGGATAGGGGACAAAAAAAGAATTAAGAGATGTTATGTACATGTGCCAACTCCCTACAATAAACATAATCATCATGCAGTGCAAATACGTACTAATAAAAATTAAACATAAATAAAATTCAGAAACAGATTAAAGAAAGAAACACGGTGGGTCCGATGAGAAAGGTCAATCTGAATCTTTTATTTATTTATTTAGTTTTTTGCTGGGGATTGACCCCAGGTGTGCAGATGAACCTGTCCCGATGGAGACCCAAGGGCATGTCTGCCAGGAGATTTCAGGGAAGATTTTCCTCCTTAATTAAAAAAACGGATTTTTGAATCCTCACAATATATAGAGTCCTCCAAACAATGTATATTTCAGGAAAACAAAAACTTGTATAAGTATTTTAATACTAAATTTATTGAGACATTATGAGATTAATACAAGCTACCTTCGGCCTCTACAATGACAAGAGGCACTCAAAGCACCTCTCCCAGACATTTATTAGCACAGTGAACCACTGAAGTGTGTATACATTTTTTTGGTAGACTCTGTATATCATAAAGGTTCAAGGGAAAAAAAAGGATATACTCAGAAAAGTTGAAATTGTATTTTACCCTACTACTTTACAGAGAAAGTTACTAAGTGATGTGCTGACTCTTATGATATTGGATCTAGTTTACTACAAGCAATACTTAAATGGAGCAGGGCTTAGCAGAAAGAGAAGGCTCATACCCTCTAAATATTTGCCTGTGTGTTTTTTAAGTTACTTCTTTAGAGGTGACCATGTCACTGATATTAACGTGGACTTTTGATTCCTGTCTGCTCTGCTGGTGTATGAACTAGTATTGGAGACTTCTTCCCCCCCTCACCTATAAAGCCCTGCAAGGGAGTTTAGTTTAAGAAACTCAATCAGGAGATATCTAAAATATGGAGCATTTTAATTGTCTTAAAGTAGAGCTATAGAACCTTTTACAGACATAATTCTTGAGAAAAGTGTCTAGGGCAGGCAATTACATGTTTTTCAATTTTGATAACATGTGCAGGTAGAGGGCTATTAATACTCTCAAAAATCATATTAGAAAATATTTTTGTGCACAAAAGAATTTTTAGAACATTATTTGGTCTTGAATACTTTCAAATGTACAAGTCATCTCTCACCTATGCTTATGTTGTAATCAGAAAAATATAATATCGACTTAAAGGATATAATCTACATCTTAATTTTAGCAGATGCAACAGTTACTGTTGCATTACAATGCATAGTTATAGATCTTGAATAAAATATTAGAATGAAAATCATTTGCAGATGATAACCTGTTTTTTCTTCTAAATGATAAACTGCTTATGTGTTACTTCTGAGGTGCCTCATACTTGCTGATAAGTTGGGGGAAGTTTACCCTTTGTGAAGATGAATACAAAGATGTGAAAGCTACGGAGTAGTTTGGAGGTGAGAGGTCCACATGAGTGGGAATTTTAACTGTGCATGCGGGGACCTGGTTTTGCTCTGGGTCTGGGGAATGTCTTGAACTGTTTTTCAGTGTTCTGGGTTTGGCAAACCCAAAGTGTGTTTTGCTAAGCACTTTTCTCTTGATTTTAAACCCATGTGAATTATAAAGGAAATTTAATCCGTATGTTTTTGATTCCTTTACACTTAACTCATCAAAATGTTGTTTTGTAAGAACTATTTGATGTCCCCGAAGACTTTGAGTCTTTTTATAACTTTAAAAAGTCTTTTCCCTCTGAAAAACAGGAAGTTATGTTTTACTGTGAGTAAACAAATTGAAAAATCTTGGAAGCTAGCGTTTCTTAGAAGACTTCAAACCTAGAATAAATGTTAAATATAATAATACTAAAGCAAACATTATGTGCTTGCTTCTAACCATTTTTCATGTCTTAATCAATTTTTACAAATACCAGATAAGGAAGGCGCTATTACTGACTGTCTGTCTGTCTGTCTGCCTCTTTTGAGAGAGAGAAATGAAGTTGCTTGTCCAAAGGCATGCAATTCACGAGGTGGAACTGGGATTTGAAACCAGTCTGTCTGTATCCAAAATTTAACCATTATACTATACTGCCTGTTTCTACAGTGCTATTCTACAATTTAAGAACTTTAGCTATTACTTAAAGTTAGTTATATACTAATAATGTACTAGATACTGAGAATATCATGTCCTTGACCCAAAGAGAGATAACTTTGTAATAGGCACAAATGGACCGAAAAGCAGGGGGATCATAAATACATACTGCACTGCACATTTCTTAGACATTATTCATTTGTTCTTTCATTTGAGTCGTATTTATATAGTATCTGGTAATGTCAGGATCTCTCTTGGTCTTTGGGGAGTATCTCTCTTCTAAGAGCAGACTACTGGGGAAACGGAAAAGTGCCTGGGCTGCTTGGGATACTTCCAGTAATAACAGGAGGGTCAGAAGGTGGCTGGGGTAACCTGGGGCAACCCCACTTGGCCTGTGCTAGTGGAAGAACTGGTTTCCCGGGGAAGCCGCGCCGCAGCTGGGACGTCTAGTTTTGTCCTCAGAAGCTGCTGCATATTTTCTTCCTTGCTCAACTCTTCCTTTCCGCCATGATATCAAGAAGTCAGTATTCTTCTTAAGGTAAAATAAGATTTTTATCCTTAAAAGTTTTTGCTAAATTGAAAAAAAATACCTTAAAGACCTTCCTCAGAGTAGGTCATATTCATGAATATAAATGGATATGTTTTACTGCATTTGGACTATAAACAAGAGATCGCAACAAAACCCAGAAGCTCAGTAGTTAACTTCGTACATTGTTTATTTCAAAATTTCATGTTTTTTTTTTTATGTGAAACATTAAAAATATTTGGGAAACACAATAAAATTGAAAAAATGGAATTTCACCCAGAAATACAAATATAGATGACATTTCTGTTGATTATGCTTTACTTTAAAAAGATAACTATAATTACTTTGCTTTTCACTTATTGCTTACTTTTTCAGCAAGTTTTTTTTATTCAAAGAAAGAGAATACCGTGTTTTATCTTTTAAAATGTAAAAAATTAATAGAATTTGGAACTTTGAATTTGGTTTTGTTTTCAATTTGCAGTCTGTATTTTTTGAAAGAGAAAACCACTTAAGATGCACTTTGGCTAATCAAAATTACAATGATGTGGCTCCAAGTGGAAAGAAGTGACCCAGGAGAGTGTGGCATGAATGTTTGGAAGAGATGTCTAGGAAGGTTAGGAAAAGTCATTCAAAATTATACCTTTCCTTAAAAACAGTGTCTTCAGTTCCAAATCAACATTCTTGTAACATGAAGTGGGATAGTTTAGAAAGAACAAATGTTGCTAGTACTCTTAGTGATACAAAACCCTAAGATTGAGTGAAAATAATAAAAATCTGTAAGACCTATTACAAAGATATCCTTTTCTTTCCAAGCCTTGAAAAGAAGCCCAAGATTAACTGTATTTGGTGAAAATACAGTTAAATTCCTCTCGTTATTTGTAAGATTGCTTTTAAAAGTTTTAAACTTTAAAAACTCCTAAAACTCTCATATACGTTGAGCTTTAAATATGCTGAAACATGGTGATGAAGTGTTAAACACTGTACACTACCTCAACTCAATAAAAGAAAAAAACATAATAGTATTTTGATATGCGCTAAAAAGTTATAGAGGAAGACACTGCCGTAAATAAAAATCAATTGATATGCTGAAAAATATGCGTGTTTTTAATATTTTCATTAAATACCTCTGAGCAACCAGAACACTCTTAGTTCACATGATTTTCCTGGTTTTGCCAATAAGCCCTTCTTAGCTTTGAGAATTTTATTCAAATGTTAAGGGAATTAACAAAAGCAAACTTTCTTTGAAGGAAAGATGGAAATTGCTAAGCCATGTCTGTTCCAACATTTGAATTATCTTATTTGAAGGATTATTATTATTATTATTATTATTATTATTATTATTATTATTATTTTGCAGACTTATTACGGCTTTTTATTTGTCTTTCCTCGCCCTGCTTTTGCAGTGCTGGTGATTGTACCCAGGCCTCACACATGTTAGGCAGGCATTCTACCTCTGAGTTACACCCTTGAACCTTCAATAGTGTTTAAAAAATTTTCCCTTATTTTGGTGTCCTTTGTCATATTTGCCGAAACTATACCTGGTATACTTGTTTCTTTTAACTAGTCTTGAGATTGTAGGAAGCTGAGAGAAAGCTGATCTAGATGTATAAAGTGGGAAAATAAAGTCTACACAGAGACTAACAATCTTATTTTTGCTTAATAATAATTATTATGATTTCTCTCACTCGGTATATTTTCCATTTTACTAATAGGCTAGTGAATTCTTGTGATTCTCAAGCATATCTTATTGAAGTTTTTTCCCCTGTACTTTCTTGTGGAGAAAGAACCAAAAAGCGACTACAAGCAACTGGCTTCTAGTGTGGCTATCAAACAAAGGATTCAGTCACAAAATTAATTTTCCACTTCTAAGCTTTCCACAATATTATATGCTCACCTTTAAAAGTAATGATTACCAAATGCTAAATAACCCAATATCATCCACTGAAATTGAAGGGGTAATTAAAAACCTACCAACAAAGAAAAGCCCAGGTCCTGATGGCTTCAGAGCTGAATTCTACAAGAAATTCAGAGAGGATCTAATACCACTACTCCACAAACTCTTTAAGGAAATTGAAAGGGCAGAAGTACTCCCGAAATCATTTCTGGAAGCAAGCATTACCCTGATACCAAAACCAGAAAAGGATCAACCAAAAAAGAGAACTACAGACCAATTTCTCTAATGAACATAAATGCAAAAATTCTCAATAAGGTACTGGCAAACAGAATACAATGAATTATCAAGAAGATTATACGTTACGACCAAGTGAGATTCATCTCAGGGATGCAGGGATGATTCAACATACGCAAATAAATACATGTAATACACCGTACCAACAGAGTCAAAGACAAAAATCACATGATCATCTCAATAGATGCGGAAAAAGCATTTGACAAGATCCAATTCTCATTCATGATAAAAACCTTACAGAAATTAGGAATAGAGGGTCTACACCTCAATCTGATAAAATTCATCTATGATAATCCAATGACCAACATCATACTAAATGGTCAAAAACTGAAAGCTTTCGCTCTAAATTCAGGAACAAGACAAGGATGTCCACTATTCAATATAGTTCTGGAAATATTAGCCAGAGCAATTAGGCAAGAGAAAGAAATAAAAGGAATAAAGATAGGAAAGGAAGAAGTTAAGCTAGCATTATTTGCAGATGACATGATAGTCTACATAGAAGACCCCAAAAACTCCACCAAAAAACTTCTAGATTTAATAACCAAATTCAGTTGTGTAGCTGAATACAAAATCAACACTCAAAAATCAATAGCATTTCTATATAAAAATAACAGACTCACTGAGAAAGAAATTAGGGAAGATACACCTTTCACAATAACACCAAAAAAAAATACTTAGGAATTGTTTTAGTTACTTTTCTCTCGTTGTTGGGACAGAATACCCGACACCCAAAGTTAGGGGAAGAAAGGTTTATTAGCTCACAGTCTGCAGAGGTTTCAGTCTATAGTCCGCTGGGTCCGAGGTGGCGGGGCTGGCGTGGCAGACTCGTAGCCGGCCGCAAAGTAAAGTGAGGAAAATGCAAGGAATGTATGCAAATCAGCAATGCAAACAAGCAGCTAATTAGCCTCTTCCTATATCTTTATCTAGGCTACCTGCCCCCAGGGCAGCCCACACTCTAGATCCAGCTATCTCTCACCACATGAGGCTTTGGGGGGACATCTAGACACAAACCATAACAGGAATCAATCTAACAAAGCAAGTAAAAGATCTTCACAGTGAAAACTATAGTATTCTAAAAAAGGAAATTGAAAGGGATGTCAGAAAATGGAAAGACATCCCATGGTAGGAAGAACCAACATAGTGAAAATGGCCATACTTCCTAAACTACTATACAGATTTAATGTAATTCCAATCAAAATACAAATAGCATACTTCACAGGATTACAGAAAGCAATCATGAAATTCATCTGGAACTAGAAGAGACCAAGAATAGCAAAAACAATTCTGGGCAACAGGGCCAAGGCAGGGGGAATCACAATCCCTGACTTGAAATTATACTATAGATGTACTGTGATAAAAAAGGCATGGTACTGGCACAAAGACAGACCCAAGGATCAGTGGAACAGGTTAGAAGATGCAGAAACAACTCCAAACACACTCAAATATCTCATCTTCGACAAAGGAGCCAAACACCCTCAGTGGAAGAAAGACAGCCTCTTTAATAAATGATGCTGGAAAAATTGACTTGCCACATGCTGAAAACTAAAACTAGATACATGTCTCAGTGCTTGTGATCACATCTTATTAAAAAGCTTTTGCACAGCAAAAGAAATCACCAAGAGTGGCATGAAAACCCACGGAGTGGGAAAAAATTTTTGCCAACCATTCCTCAGACAAAGGTCTAACATCTAGAATATATAAAGAACTCAAAAAAATCAGAGCCCCCAGATTTAGAGACCCATTCCAAAACTGGGCATCTGAAATGAATAGACACCTCTCAGATGAAGAGATACAAATGGCAAACAAATATATGAAAAAGTGTTCAATATCACTGGTCATTCGAGAGATGCAAATTAAAACAGCACTAAGATTTCATCTCACTCCAGAAAGAATGGCTATCATCAAGAAATCAACCAATAACAAATGCTGGCAGGGCTGTGGGGAAAAAGGAACCCTCCTCCACTTTTGGTGGGAATGTAGCCTGGTCCAACCATTGTGGAAATCAGTGTGGAGATTCCTGAAAAAACTACCGTTAGAGGTTCCATTTGACCCAGCTATTCCTCTGCTTGGCACCTTCCTAGAAGAATTAAAAATATTGTACCACAGTGATATATGTACAGCCATGTCTATAGCAACACAGTTTGTAATAGCTAAGTCTTGGAAACAACCCAAATGCCCAACAACTAATGAATGGCTGAAGAAGATGTGGGTTTTCTATACAATGGAGTATTTTCTGCCATAAGAAAGGATAAACTTGAGATATTTACAGGTAAATGGATGTACCTTGAGAACATACTCCTAAATGAAATAAATCAGACACACATGAGTATATATTGAATTGTTTCTCTGGTATGAGAAACTGTAAGCTTAAATAAGGACGAAAAAGCATAATAGATACTAAGTAAAAGAAAGATAATTTTAACAGGGAGGAGAATTAGAAAGGTGGGAGGGAGAAAAGAAGGAAAGGAAAAAGAAAAGAAAGGGAAAAAGGGGAAAATGTAAATAAAGCTACTGTAAATAGGGAAGGGAGGGGGAATGGAAGGGGGGAAGAAGGGGGAGAACAATATGTATCATATACAGGTACAAATTAACTACGATGAATGTGATCACTATGTATGCAATGTACCAATACGTGTTCTTGGTAAATAAAAGAAAATAAATAAAAGTAATGATTACTAATTTTCATGAGCTTGCAATATTTTAGTTTCAACTATGAAGAAAAATACATGTAGATATCTGTTGTAGGTATCTGGACTATTGCATGACTGAAGTGATTTGCAGAACCATCATCACCATGTTGGCCTGAGGGCTCTCTGAGGTCAGTGATGGTGGTGGTGATGGGGGATCCAAGCAATTAGGTTTGCCACAGCTTGATTCTCTAATTAGGAATATGCAGTTTCATCTTCAGACTCTGGGGCTCTATGTCTCTGTTAGATTGGGTAGAGACAGTTGTGGGAATGCCTCCCCCTTGTTTCATTTTTGTTTTTATGTCCGGAAAGCAGGACAGAGAGGGATGGGTAAGGAGGTAAGAATTGTGTGGACTGAGACTCCGTTTCTGTTTAGGCCCAGGGGCATTGTTTACCAGGGAAGATCGCTAATACGTGAACCTGAAAATCTACCCAGGACCTCATGAAGTCTGAGTGGCCTCCCAGCTCATCTCGCTTCTACACTGTATAGCTCATATGAACAGCTATATTTGAGGAGAGAAAAAGATGAGAAAAAAATACATCCAGTTTGTAAGTTACCTAACATGAGAACTAATGGTCAAAGTTATTGCATAGATGATCTGGGAACACACATTCAGGTTAAATCCCCACAAGTTAAAAATTCCCACAAGTTAAAAATGTGAAGCTCAAGTTTACAAATATCTTTTGTAAATTTTCTTTTATTTTCTGGTTTTGATTTAAATTAATATTAGGCGCAGAGACATTTAGAGAGTTGATGTTATGTCAATTTTTATACTTCAAGTTTTACTGAAGTTTTTAATCAGAAACTAGAGAGTTTGTGATATGTGACTTCTCATTTAGAAAACACCACCTTCTTTCCTAAAGAAATATTTTAATATACAACCTGAACCTTTAATTCTATCTCTACAAGTTCAGGTGACTGGTCCAGTCAGTGAGGAAAAATAAACATTAGGGAAAATTGCTCTCTAGTCCTGTGTGTAATTCCTGACTTGAAGGGTTTACTGTTCCAAAAGGAGCCTGGGAATTTTTAAAGCTTGGGCAAAAATGTATTACTATGATTTTATTTCCTGAGGAAATTGTTTACCTTCTCTTATAGAGTTTATTTACCTCTCACTTTTGATAGTTACACATCATGAATCTGGTTGCCTCAGAAAGGATGATACTCCATGGTGGTGCAGGCCTGTGATCCCAGCACTTTGTAGGCTGAGGCAGGATGATTGCAAGTTCAAATCCTGCCTGGGCAATTTAGTGAGATCCTGTCTCAAAATAAAAAATAAAAAGGGGCTGGGAATGTAGCCTAGTGGTAGAATGCCTCTGGGTTTGAGCTCAAGTACCATTAAAAAAATGAAAGAGAAGAATGAAACACAAACACCAAGTGTGCACATACAAGGATGGAAATGGAGAACTTTCACATCAAATTCCCTCCACATGAGCTTGTTCTCCCACTTTAGTTGGAGGGAAAGTTTTACAATGAGAGGTAGGTATTTGAAGGGAAAAGAGATCCTGGAGGTGACAGCCTAATTAGCGAAATGGGGAAAACCCTTTTAAACTTGAACTTTGGTTCATGAATTACGAGGTGGCTCTTACCTCATCTACAACAGTCCTCCCTGGCTAGGATTATAATATTTCCTGTCAGTCATTTCAGTATTAATAGGGCAGGAAGTTTCTTTGCACAGCAAATGGATGGGATTGGCTAAGGCAATGAAATTTTAGGTCTGTGAGAAAATCATCTCACAGTGATGACGAAGTACTGTAGCTGACTGAAGGGCTGTCTGTTACCTCTTCACCTACAGTTGTTCCATCTGTCTGGGCCTTTAATGGACCTTCAGTTCCTGGCTTAGGCAAAATGTACCTGGCTCAACAGTAGAAGAGAAGAGGATGAGAGTGGAGCCTGGAAAAACACGAGGACCTTGGTGTTTTCTCAGTGGCCTTAGGAACTGTGGGTATAAATGGCTTCCTGCCCAGGCAGGGGCTGCAGCAGGGCAGAGCCCAGAGAGGAGGAAGGAGCTAAGCAGAGACACAGAGTGACACACGTGGTGTGCAGGCCTGAGCTGCTGTGCTCCAGTTCTGAAGATGAGATGAAAAGGAGAGAATAGCTACTCAGCAGAAATGTTACGAAAGCAGGGAAATGGAAAAAAGACAAAGACAGTGAACAATTTTTGATTACTTACTATGTGTTGAGCTTCTCCACACCAGAAAAATGTTGTCATTTAGCAACTGCAGCTTAACAAAGAAAAGATTTTACTTCCCATTCTGTCGATTTTTACTTTGAGAAATTTTAATTTCCAACAGATTTTCTAATTATGTTTGTCAGCTTTTCATTACTATAACAAATACCTGAGGTAACTTGTTAAAAAGGGGTTTATTTGGCTCAGTTTTGAATGTCCCACTCCACAGTCGGTCCGGTTGCTTTTGTGTATGTGGTGAGGCAACACATCAAGGCAAGGAGAATGAGGTGGGAGAAAACTGTTTACCTTCTTGCCAGAAGGTAAAAGACAAAAGAGGAAAAGACTCATGTCCCACAAATTTTCCTTCAAGGACCGCCTCCCAGATACCTCTAGACCTTGCACTAAACTTCATTACCTACAGGCTCCACAACCTCCTGACAGTGCCGCAGGCTGAGGACGAAGACTTAACACATGGGCCATTCGGGAATGTTTCAGGTCCAAGCCATGGCACTAGTAATGAGTTTTGGAGAATTTTAAAGTGTGGGTAATACAGTGGTACCTCGGTTCATGAACTTAATTTGTTCCATGATTCTGGGGAAAGGAGCTAAGTTCAAGTTTGCATAGAAAAGATGGCTGTGGTTGTGTTCCTCACCTGATGTGGAGTTCGTGAAGAGAAGCAAAATTTTGCCAAATGCATCTGTTCAGGAACTGAACTGTTTGTGAACAGAAGCATTTGCAAACTGAGGTATTACTGTACATGTCCGAATCTAGCCTTCTCTGTTTTCAAAGCCAGTGATTCAAGTATAGCCCATGAAGAAGCAATTCACCACAGAAAAATCATTCCCACTGAGGAATATCTTAGTCACTTTCTTGTCCCTGGGACAAAATATGCAACACCCATAAATTTAAGGTGTATTTTGGCTCATATTTTCAGGCCGTGGTCGGCTGGCTCTAAGGCAGAAGTGAAATGATGGAAGGGTTTGGAAGGGAATGCTGCTCACTTCATGGTGTCCAGGAAGTAGGGAGTGAAAGGAGGAGCTGGGGAGGGAGATACACCCTCCTGGTTATGCTTCCAGTGACTGTCTCTTCCACCCAGACCTCGCCTCTTCCTCCCAGACCCTACCTCTTCCCAGCGCATCCTTCAAGGAACTCATAAGTGGTTAAATCCACTGGTAAGTATAGTGCCCCCACAATCCAATCATCCTCCAAAGGCCCGGCCGCTAAGCCATGAGACTTGTAGGGGATATATAAACCATAACACGGAGTTTATCTGAAGAAGCAGAATATCTTCTGAAGAAAGTTGACTACCTGTGTAAAATATATTTTAATACACAACAGGCCGGAGGACAAAATAAATGAAGACAGATTTGGGGAAGCTCACTCTTTTTGTGATGTCCACCCCGCTGGGGAGCCTCAGAATGTAGTCCAGTTATCTCACAGACCAGACACAGACAGACTCACAACCCAGTGAAGATGCATGAATCACATAGTAAATTGAATCTATTTAACACACGTAGTGAGAAACAAGGAGAAGGAGATGGTGGGAGTGACAGATTTAGGAGAGGAAGGAGAGAGGTGGAAGAGCCCATTACCTGAGCCTGAGGCAGGCAATACTCCTGTGTCTCCCCTGCTTATCTGCTGCATCAGCCTTTTCTTCTGACCAGGTGGTGACCCTGCCTGAGGGTGAGGAAGGGGGCACAGTGTACGGAAAGTCTCTGGAGCCAACATACACCTACAGTACTTGATCAGTTGGGAAGATGCAAGGAAAAAGCATGCAGGCTGGAGAGTGAAGTTCTTTGGGAACTGCCAAGTAGCCACAGCTTTACTCTGTTGTCTCTGGCACAATGAGGTCACTAACGTCTCAAGAAAGATGCTCAACTGTCATAAGTATTGGGTAACTCATAAATGACCTTATTTTAAAAAATTGAAGTTTTAAGAAACGGCTTTAATGAAGGATAATTGCCGAAATAAGCTGCATGTATTTAAACTGTAAAATTTGATGAGTTTTGACACATACATGTCACTATAACCATGATCAAGATAATGAATATATATTTTCATCCTTCAAAGTTTTCTTTGTAATCAATCTTTTTTGCCTCCCAAGCCTCATTCTCAGACATTCAGGCGTCAGATTTCTGTAATTACAGACCATTTTGGATTTTCCATAATTCCTTATAATGGAAATGTGCAGAAAATACTATTTTCTTTTTATTTTGGGCCTGAGAGATTCATCCGTATTGCTGTACTAATTGTTCATTACTTTTTATTGCTGAACAGTACTTTATTGTATAGATATACCAAAACTTGTTTATTCATTGACTTACTGATGGACATTTAGTCATTAAGTTTTTGGCAATTGCAAATAAAGCTGCTACAAACATTTATGCATAATGCCCTCCTGCCTTTCAGGGACAAATCTTTCGTTTCTTTTGGGGAAATATCTAGGAATGGAATAGCTGGGTCATATAGAAGGTTTGTTTTTAATATTTTAAGAAACTGACAACTGCTTTCCAAAGTGGTTTTACTGTTTTTTATTCCCAGCAGCCACATATGTGAATATTAGTTACTACAAATCTTGCCCACAGGTGGCGTAGCCAGTCTTCTTAATTTTGTCATTCTACTACGCACATAATGATATTTCATTGTGTTTTAATTTTCATCTCTATAATCTCTTATGAGTATCTTGTCCTGTGCTTATTTGTTAGCAGCACATCTTCTTTGGTGAAACTTGTGTTCAAATCTTTCATCTAGTTTTATTAGTTTATTATATGATGAGTTCTTTTTCCTCTCAAAACAAACCCAGTTATGCTTTTTTTCCAGTGTGTAGCTCGTTTTTGTAATAGTGTCTTCAAGTAAAGATTTATCACTTCCAATATAGTAAAAGAACATAATGACAGCCTTTGTGCTGTTGTCATGTATTTTACTTCTACATGTTTTATTGTTTATTATTTTTGTTTTCAAGAGTCAGGTTTTAAAGACGTTTTTGAAAATAAGAAAAAATGTATCCCCAGTCTTACCACTGTTGATATTTTTCACTGCTGTCTAGTTTTCCATTTGGTATCAATTTCCTTGTGCATGAAAGACATCATTTAATCTGTGTGTGCACACATGTGCATGCATGTGTGTGTGCATGTGTGTTTATGTGCTTGTGAGTTTTGCAGCTGAATTTTATCAGGTTTTGTACATCTGAAAAGGTCTTCATTTTTTATCTTAGGGTTAAAATTTCTGAAAGAAATTTTCATTTCTGAAAGATATATTTGCTGTGCACTAGTTACACAATTCAATTTTTTGCATTGGTATAATTTTCCCTGTTCTTATGTTTGGGGCTCATTGAGTTTTTTGGATCTATGTTATTTGTAGGCTTTATAAAATTTGAAATATTTCAGTCATTGCTTTTGCAACTATTTCTTTGTCTTCCGTTCCTCTTCTTTGGGGACTTCAATTACGTGTATATTAGGTGGTCTCCCAGTTCACTGATGCTCTATGATTTCTTCTCTGTATATTTCATTTTGCATAATTTCTATTTCTCTGTCTTCAAGTTTATCAGGTTTCTCTTCTACTGTGCCTAATCTGCTGTAATTCTCATCCAATCTTCATTGTTTTCAACTTTGGAAGTTCAATTTTGGTTTTCAAAATGTTTTTTTCTTCCATATCCCTTGTTATTTTACATTTCCCATGACAGTGGGAATATATTTATAATAACTACTCTAATGTCCTTTCCTACTAATTCTGTTGTCTATGTAATTTATGACACTATTTTATTGATTGATTTTTGTGGGTTTCTTTGCTTCTTTTTATATCTGGTAATTTATTGTTGCATGCCAGATATCGTGAATGTTACCTTGTTGGGTACTGGTTGTTGCTCCATTCTTAAAAATATTATTGAGTTTTGTTCCAGGGTGTAGTTAAGCCACTTGGAAAAATGTTGATCCATTCAAGGCTTATGTTTAAACTTTGTTAGGTGGACTGGAATCATATTCAGTCTAGGTCAACTTTTTTTTTTTCCTTCTAAATACCTTTAATAATTTTTTTGTAATTTTTTTTAAATTTTATTTTAATGGTCCAGAAAGATAGGGCAACTTCTTAAATGCTATTTAGTCCATGACTTTTTGAGTACTCTGCCTAGTTCCTTGTAGATTATGCAGATTATCTCTATGGCTATCGGAACACAAACTCCAGCTCTGTGTGAGCTCTGAGTACTTTTCTTCCTGTTTCTTTCCTGTGGTTCTTTCTTTAGCATCAGGCAGTGTCCTCACGTACGTACCAATCAACATTCAAAAACCTTAGTGCTCACTTCTCAGTTTGGGAAGGGACAGTGTCATCTCAAAGTGAGGGGATTCTTTAGTTAGGAATCAGAACATTTCATGCTGTCTCTTCTGGTTGATAAAGATGAAGTCTTCTAGGCATATGATAGTAAAGGAGGAAAGAAAGAGAGGGCTGAATTTTTCTGCTTAATGGGAAAATCTGAAGTTTTCCTGATGAGATGAAGAGGAAGGATGGAGAGACAGAAAAACTTAAAAAAAAGAAGACCATGAAGAGGAAAATAAACTGAGGTATAAGACCCAAGGAGAGAAATTCCCGGTGGTCAGGAATTGTTTAATGACTTTTTCCTAAGGAATTTTTAGGACATAGGTCTGTCTTAGTTACTTTTCTCTTATTGCTGAGACAAAATATGTGACACCCAAAGTTAGGGGAAGAAAGGTTTATTTAGCTCACAGTTTGTAGAGGTTTCAGTTCACATTTTGCTGGCTCCAAGGCAGGGTGGCATGGCAGACAGGCAGAAGGCAGCAAGGTAAGGAAGAGAGTGAAAAAGGGGATAGATAAGCCTCTCTCTGTCCCTTATATTTTATCCAGCCTCTCTGCCTTTCGGGTGGGCGGCACGCCCACCCTTAATCCTAATACCCTTAATCCTAGTATCACATCCTGGATCTCAGCAGAACTATACCAAACCAATCAGTGGACTAATTTAGTAATCACACACTCTAGATTCAGCCACCTGTAAAAACACCCCACCTATGACCACATGAGGCTTTGGAGGGACATTTAGGCACAAACATAATAATATCTAATATTAAATTATAAATTGTTAAAGTCTTCAGCACATTAATTAATTAATTCTGTTTTGTAGGAATGCCTTCGTGATCAGATACTTACCAGGTATTTGTGTACCAGGCAATATGCTAGGTTCTGGAATAAAACAGAGATCCTCATCCTTTGGCACTTACATTCTCATACATTGAGCAAACAAAAAATTGTACAGAAGAAAAGTATTTGGATCTAGGGACAATTAGTAAGAAACCCATGCAGATGCTGCCTAGGGGACTGAATGCACTAAGATGACCATTAGTAAAATAGTAAAAATTGTACAAAGATGGCAGAAAGATATATCTAAAATCTATTTATTATATATGAGTAGTTAATCTTCAAATTGTTTAGCCCCGGGGCTGGCGATTTAGCTCAGTGGTTAAAGTACTTGCCTAGCAAGCACAAGGCCCAGAATTCCATCCCCGGCACCAGAAAAAAAAAAAAAAATTGTTTAGCCCCAAACCCCAATTTGCCTGTACTGTGTCTATTTATAATTTTTTGGTCTTTTCTTTTTTCTCCTAGGTAAGTGTCCTTTTCTATCCCAGTCACTGACCAGCAGGCATCACCTACCTATAGCCATGGGGTAGATGCCATGAACCAGGCTGGAAAATCAGAGTGTTTCAAACCCTTGACCACAATAATTGTTTCTGGGATGGGGAAATCACAGAGTCTAGATACATTTGAGTCCTTTTCTTTAGTAGCTACAAAAATAAATGATATGGGCAGGGTAGATATTTTCCTTACACAAAAAGACATTGATATGAGAGAGAGAGAGAGAGAGAGAGAGAGAGAGAGAGAGAGAGAGAGGGAAGTGATGACATTTATCGAAACCCCATATGTAGCCATGCTCAGAGTCAGCACCATTCCTTTCGATTTTTCATGAGTTCACAACTTTCTTCTGATTACACCAACTTGAGTTGGGTTTCTATTGCTTGCAATGGAAAAATATCCTATTACATGAGAACTCTTGCTCTCTCTAGAACTTTCCCCAGGCTATTTCTTTGGGTCCCCAGAGGTGTGCTAAACTGCTCCCAGAATGGGTCTGCATTGTCCTTTTCTATTGCCACATTACTGGCCGTGGCCCAGAGGACGCTCTGCTGCTTTCAGTGTGAGCTGAGCCTGAAATCCGCTGGCGGGGGTGCCCTTGTCTCAGCTGAATGGAGCCCCTCCCACAGGATGCCAATCCCCACTTATTGCTCTGGGAGGTTGCTGAATGCAGACAGAGAAGGCTCCTTTTTATGTTTTCATTTAGAAGTCCCAAACACGTCTCCTTGAGCCAGAAGGTGTTACTAGGTAGAATGGAGACCATCCTTGTAGTGGACACATTCATCCATCTTCATGGAGTCTAATACCGTGATCCTCACCTGAGATCCTGTGACCCTCTTCCTTCTGGCTTCATTGGAGGACCACTAATTTACCAATTTCCACCCCCAGAAGGGAACTATCCTCAGGAAATTGTCCACTCTCCCTAGCCAACCATAGCTATTTCTTTCTCATTTCGTTTTCCCAAATTCAGTTGACAATTCTGTACGTATACAGCTGTTGACACTGTTCGCGTTCCGTGCCTTCTGCTAAGAGGTGTCTCATTCCTGACATAGTTCTGATGCAATCAGACAGGGGGGACAGTGGGCAAGGTGGGTATGCATACTCTCCTCTTGGCCACTTCCAAAACCCGACGCTGGTTCGGTAGAATCAGCCAGTCACATTCAAAGTGACCTGAATGTCAATTGCTGAAGTTGAATGGCACTGGATGGGTCAGCCTGCTAAGCAAGGTGAGTTTTTTTCTCTCTCTCTCTCTAAGTTTACAAGATAGATTCTTAAGAAAACACAAATTTTCAGCCTCAGATTAAAAAAGAAAATGAGCTGGTGACTTGTCAGGTTACACTGGCATTCTCACCGAATAATAAATATTATGGCTATTACTACTGTAATAAGCATAATAGGCATCTCTTATGGGCCAAAAGCTATGCTGGTTACGATGATCTGGTTTCATTTGGAATGGAGTTGTGCAGTGGACTGTACATGTGCAAGCAATACCTGAAAGTAATGGCTAAATAAAATCCTTGGTACAAAGTCCCATGATAAATGTTATCACTATGTATATCTAAAATGTGCCATTAAAGTAAAAAAAAAAATTCCTGGAAAATTTTTAAAGCTGCCCCCAATTTTACTTTCTATGAAGTCAAGTTCAGCGTTATGTATCTGGTTTGTGGGCAGGCAAAGTAGATCTGGGGACTGGTTAGTGAAGCAGGTTTTGCTGTAGAAACCGTGATGGATGTTAGGAGACCTCCCATCTCTTCAACTGAAGCAGAATTTAACGTTATTAAACACCAGGGCACATGGTTAGTTTAGCAGTCTAAAGAAACACAGAATTTAGAAAGATATGAAATCAAGTATCTGTGTACTTCTGCCTATACATTTGGAATATCGTGCTTTTGAATTGTCAGATAAAGGCAAAACCTCTAAAGTAGTTCCCAAAAACCAAGCCCTGAAATCCCTCCACACACTCGGATTGTTCCCGTAAAGCGAATCTATGCGTTAGGACTTGTGACTGAATCTCTGTTTCGTCTTTTCTTTAACTGCGTAGTGGTTTCACTCCCTTCTCTCTCGAGTCACTCTGGATCACAGAAGAGCCCTCCTGAGTCTGAAGACTCACAAGTGAGTCTTGTGTTATCCCTTTCCAGGGTCTTTAAACTCAGTCCTGGCTCCAGCAAACCCTAAAGACATGGATTTGACCCACTTGTGGCATGATGTAGCTGACTCAGCAATGCTGGATTCTAGCATCAAGGGAAGTCTCTACCCCTTCCTCTTCATTCTCTCCCCTGCTGCATACACCAAAGCATGTTGAAATCCTAAGAGAATGCAAAAGAACAAATGAAAACTCATAATGAAAAAGACCCTGAACACACCTTTTCTTTTCCAACAAGTGTGTTGAAGTGGCTGTGATTTCTGAGTAATCGAGTGCACTGTTGGGCACAGCGTGTGGAAAATGATGCAGTGATTTGTCAGCCTTCCCCACTGGCCAAGAGAACTACCTCTTACCACTGATGCCACGTGGCAGGACACTGGGCTAAATGTCTGGTACTTAGTGTTATTGTTGGAGTTTGGTCAGGACCGGGCAAACCCACAGAGTAACTCTGTGTTGAATGAATGGTACAGTATTTAAATAGAAGCAATTGTAGCTGAGAGTCCAATTCCTGATTTCAGAGATTGGTGCCCCATGCCTGGGCGAGCACTACTCTTTGTTAGGGTTTGCCTATTTTTAAAATCTTGATATTTTTATTCATTCTTTTATTAAGTGATATATACTCTATTTGAAGAGAACAGCACCAAAAGGAAACAGAAACACCACAGAGATGAGAAGTCAATAACCAAACATTTGCACAGTTCTTCAAATGGTGGCAAAGGACAGAGGGGGAGGCACCAGGTGACACTAGGGAATTTCTTGTTTTCTTCCTTGTGGATTTTTTCCACATAATTATCATAAACTGCTACAGGATTGCAAAGTCTTGGCTTGTGGCAAGCTTCCTTAATTTCACCAACTAAAGAATTACTCTTCCTTTAGTTTGGTTGCCCTGTGCACCAGGAATCTACACATAAGGATTTTTTTCTCTTTTAATCAAATGTTCTTCTTTAGATATGTGCCAAGTCAGAATGTTTCTATGCTTAGAGTCTGGGCCCTCCTCCAGAGTGGGGAGATAGCCTATCAAGAGGATGTAGCTCCTTACTATTTTCTCTACCTGTGTGAATACTAGAATCTCATTTTTTCCAACCGGTAGAGTCCTAGATACTCACTGAGCATTTTTTCAGAAGGTAATTTGTGGGCCACCATGACTTTATAGCACATCACTAGCCCACATTCTGTTCCTCCCTCTCAGGGTCCACAGCAGACATGACTCATGGTTTGGAAGACTTCTCATGCAATTGGGACATGCCCTGGACTCTTCCTCACGGCGTGTTCCAGACAACTAATACCCATCAGAAGTGGCCTGCAAAAGGCTTTTGATTGACGAGCCCTCAGCTCCACCATCTCTCAACAGCCTGAGCAGTGGTGTTTGGCTCTGGCTCTCCTGGATGAAAGGAGGGAAACAGGGATTCCCCCCACTTAAACCTCCCGAACCTCCTGAACTGAAAAAGGATTTGGCTTTAGGGATTTCTGAGTAATATCTGGGCAAAGAATTTCCAGCCAAAGAGAATTTGAATTCCAAGTAGCCAGGAGAAGACAACCATCTGGAAAGTCTGATAAATACCTTCATCACTGTCTGCTACAACTTCTTTTTTCAATCAGGTATCACTTCTCTCTATTCTTTAAAGGATTTCAGGCTTAAGTTTTTCTGGGGCAGCCCAAACACAGCTGAGTCATAGAAGGAATAGTTTGGCTTAGAAGTAGTGAAATAGACTGTCACTGCCTTTTAGAAGAAAAGAGGGGAAGTAAGAGAGACAGAAAGCAGAGAAAAACTCTGTTTGAACTGTAATGCTCGCATACAAACTGATTATTTGCACAAGGCTGGACTATAGTTAATTTTGGCCCTATCAGTGAAAAATGTTAAATAAATTAGGAGGGTAAACAAGATTTGCTGTGTAAGAGAAGAGATTGTTTTACATATTTATGGAAATCTGTGTTACTGAATATACTTAAGAACATAAAAATTGCATTTTATTGAAAATGTTCTCTAACTTTCCTAGAGGAAAGCCAGCTTCAGCCCAAGTGGTCTGAATTCCCTCTTCTGGCCCAGCAAAACATGGTGGGCTTATTGTAGGCTGTCCCACCTGATAGACTCTCATGTTGTCTGGTCTAATTCCTGGTCCAGTTTCTAAACCAGCTGTATCTAGCTCCCTTTTCTTCACTGCTCTCTTCTCCAACCTTATCAGGTTTTCTGTCTCACCTTTGCTCTGTGGTCTCTTCTACGTGTAAAACACATTTAAGCTCTTAACTCTTGGCGTCATAACACATTTAAGCTCTTAACTCTTGGCGTCATTCTCCAGGAGACCTATGATGGTGCTTTGTGCATCAAGAAATAGCTATGCCTTTAATGGAAACAGCCTGAAGACATCTCATTCTCATGCCCTCTCTCAATATCGGCCCTGCTACGGTGTTGCACACTCTTGTTAATGAGCTTGGACATGATGGGTGAGGTTCCCATACAGAAGAGAATGTTTTAAGAAAATTTATGAGTTACTTGGGTTTTAATTCTCATTTTAATATTTCATCTCACTTTCCTTCTACTTCTCCCTAATCTTGGTGCTTACACATACACACACTCTGACACATATAAATTTAAGGATTCTTTTTAAAAAATTGTTAGCTACTGTTGAAATATTCTCTGTAAATATCCTTAATAGCACAGGAAAAAGATGGGTGCTACTAAAAAGTGAGAATATTTTGCAAAGAAGCACACTCCAAGCTTAATTTTAATATCTTAAAATTTATGTTTTTTCACTATTTTCTATATCTTTGCTTTTATTATATAAAAATTTGTTTTTAATTTTATTTGTCTTAGTGATAGTTTAAGGTTGTCAGATTTAGGAACTAAAATATGGAAACAGTTAAATCTGAATTTTATATACACAACAAATACGTTTTTGTATACCTGTGTTCTTTAATTGGTAACCATAGTAAAAGTCGAGGTGCTTCATTTTGAGATGATCATTTCTGAAACCTGATAGATTGAAGAGTACTGACAAGATTTTTGTTCTTTGATTATCTAAATATGTCAAGGAGTTAGACTCAAATATATGAAAGTACACTGTAACTTGGGTTCATGCTGAGGATAACATTTTTCAGGCATTATTAATTATATAGGATAATCCATGTCACTTTGACCTTAACATAACATGTTTTAAGGAAATCTAATCTAGATTATGTTTCTGTTATACTCAGTTACAATACTTGCCCTCATGGACTTTATTACTGTGGTGATTTTATGGCTACCGTAGTGATCATATCCTTACAGTATGGCTCCACCAGCGCCCCAGGCTTCATGACGGTCAGGAATTTTTTCTGTTTTGTTCTGTGTTGTACTTGGTGTTTATCACCCTGCCTGACATATAATAGATGGCCAATAAATGTAGAAGCTACAACAGAAGATCCTATTTTTCTATAGCAACAAATAAATTTTAAAAACCTTATAATAAATATATTGACAAAAATGAAAGACATATATAAAGAAAACTTTAAAACACTTTTGAAGGGCACAAAAATTATGAACAATACAAAGTCATACCATTTTCTTAGACAAGAAATCTCAATAATCACAAAGATATCAACACATGCTGAACTGATTTATAGATTTAATATGTTCGTGAAACTTGACAAAGTGATTCTAATGTTCAAATGAAAATAAAACAAAAGAAGTATTGGGAAAATTTTTAAAATAAATAGCAATAAGGGCAGACTATTGATGCCAAATAATACATTACTAAAACTTCAATAATCAAATTGTGACACTGTCATATGAACAAGCAGAGGAATCAATGGACTGGATGAAACAATCTGAGCTGCATTTTAAATTAATGACAAAAGATGAAATTTTTGTTAAATGATGTTAGGACATCAGAGTAGCCATCTAGAAAAAGTAAATTTCAATTCATACCTATGCTGTGCACTGTGTAAACTCCAAAAGGGATCAGAAATTTAAATATAAAATTGAAACTATACGTGTAATAGAAAAAAGTGTAGCAGAACGTTTATAATCTTGGAGTAGGGAAGAGCTTTATGACTATGACAAGATCTAGAAGCCGTAAGAAAAAGATTGAGAAATTCATTAGTCCATATACGAGGGAAAAAAGAGGTTTGTGGCAGGCAAAAAAATAAAAATAAAAATAAAAAAAAACAACAACTACTAAAGCAAAGTAAAAAGACAATCAACAAAATAGGAAAAAATACAATTCTTACCATGAGGGAAAATATGATATATCAAGAGTTCTTAGAAATCATCAAGAAAAAGATTGAACAATCCAATAGAAGATAGGTACTACGTTATGGGCAAGTCTGTGGGGAAAAGTTATGTTTACACCTCTTGGTATGAGGGTCAGTTGATAAACACGGGAAGTAATTCAGCAATAGCTAACAAAATTGTATATGTATAAATTATTTAAAAATACATGAAAATAGTTATGGGCATTGACTTGGTGGCATAATGTCCATTTAAAAGGGACTAGAAAGAATGCTTAAAAGCATTACACACATTAAGAAAAAAAAAACTTAAATCCAAATATGGTAAAGCTCAAAGTTCTCTGCAAAAACTAAGCTACCCCAAGGGGACAACATGTGCACTCTGCTTCTTGCTGGCAACGCCAGCTGTGGTTGCTGGCACTGTGATGTTAATAGACCGTCAGAATCAGAAATCATCGTTATGTTAAGTGTAAAGTTTATTACTGCACTTACACCTTGTCACTTTTAACAACAAAAGAGCTGGAGAGCATAAAAGAAAATTCTCTCCTTATACTCAAAAAGAGAGTCATCTTTACACTGTATATGTTTCAAACCTAAACAGAACAATTTCCTTGATTCTGTGTTTATAATAGAGGTCCTGATGACATCCACATGGCTTGCATCCAACTGAAGTGATGTTGATTGACAGGGGAAAGGACTTTAGTACCTGCCAAGAGGGAAGACTTCACTGTGGGGTGAGGAAGTTTACTCCCAAATTATGAAGCTGAGAGAGAAATCTTAAATTTCTTAACTCCATACTACAATCGTTTTCTATTCCTGTATTTCTTTGACATTAATGACTGAATTATTTTTCCACCCTCACCTTGCCAGGAAAGCCTGCCAGAGCCATCTTTATGCTCATCATTTCTTGGATAGACTATTATGAAGTGATGAGTTGGGTGTAGCAACAAGGATTGGCACAGAGGAAATGTAGCGTCAAATGAGGAGAACAGACTACAGAGGCTTTTACTAAGCTGCTTTAGGTCTTGGGTCTTAGATTCTCTTATGATTATCCATGTGTCTTTTTTTTCCCTTTAATAGCTATAGTAACAGTTTCTAGGAGATGATTTAAACTAATATTGCTACCTTAAAATATTTTTAGTCAGCCTTTTTAAAAAAAGATAAAATCTGTGTTCTCAGTGGTTCTGTTCCTTTTAACTCTGGAAGTGGTTTGTGTAATTAGGGATGTGCATCCCTGTTCACTCTGTACTTTTCAGATGCATATTTTTGGTTCTATCTCAGTATCCTGAAATAGATAAATATTAAGAGCTCTCATTTTTCTGAAACAATTACACACACATAAATACACATTTACCAATTATTTATTAATATTTGCTTCTCTCTGTCAGAAACACAAACACATACGCATGCAACATACACACAAAAATAAGAACCTTGTCTGTCTTATTTACCTTGGAATTCCCCACACCCAACACAAGCTTAGCACATAGTAAGTTTTCAATAAGCACTGTTGAAAGACCCGTTTGGGCTTCAATCCTGGGTCTATCATTTAGAACTTTCTGACCTTGGATAAATTAATCTAAGCCCAGCTTCTTCATCTATAACAATTTTCTCTTTCTCTTAGAAATTTTGTTGTATTTAAATTAGATTTAGTGAAATGCCTGGCACATAGCAAACACCAAGAAATTTGTGACTGAACAATGATTTCAAATCTGACATGTATAATTGGCTTTTTTGATGAAGAATTTAGACAGTTTGTTTTAGAATTATAGTTGGTCCCTGACTCAAAATGTTTCAGCTATGATTATTTTCTCCAGCTGCCAATATGCAAGGACAATTCTTCTGATGCTTGAAAGCAGAAGTGAACCATAGCCCCCGGTCAGCCATGCCGTCACTAGGGGCTACAGTGGATGCTCCATAACACACTGTGTTGCTAAGCCATGATATTCCATAGGCTAGGTATAGTAAATGCTTTTTGACTCATGATATTTTCAATTTAAGATGGGCTTATTAGGATGTAACCGCAGCATGATTTGATGAACATCTATAACATAAAGTTAATGAAAATGTTATTATAAACAGCAGTGGATTAATTGTCCCTGAGATCATGGATTTGTTTGCTAATAGCTGTTTATAAACTTTGATCAGCCTCAAAAAGGAATATTTATCACTTGCAATAACATAGATGAATCTGGATGACATTGTGTCAAGTGAAATAATCCAGACACCAAGGACAAAAATGACGTGATTTCATATGGTAGATTCTAAAACAATTGAACCCATAGAGGCAGATAATAAAATGGTGATTGCCAGAGCCTGGAATGGTGGGAATGGGAGATGTTGGTTAAGTGATACACAATTTCAGTTAGGTGGGAGGATTATGTTCTTTGAGATCAATTTCATGTCATGATGACTATAGTTAATAATAATCTCCAGTTAATAATAATGTATTATATCTGTGGGGGTTAGGGTTGAGTATCAACTTGATTGGCTTGGGGATTTGCCTGGGGAATTGGTGATGCACTCTTCCAGGTGGGTCTGGCCTTGTGGGTCTATGTCTGGCCCCTCACCTTTTCCTTTCTGGACTGTTCCACTGTTCTGTTTCTTAGCTGCCATGAACTGAGCAGTTTTGTTCCACCACACTCTTCTACCATGACATTTTTGTCTTGGTGCCAACCAACTTGTACTAAAATTCTCTGAAACTGTGAGAAATTAAATTAAACCTCTACTCTTTAAATTGTGGGTGTTGGGCATTGTGTTTCAGTGACAAAGATCTGACTATTACAGAAAATTTGGTATTGGAGAAGTAGAGTCATTGCTGTGGTTGTACCTGCCATGTATTTTAGAAGCATTTGGAACTGGTTTGCAGGAGGAGTTTGGAAAGGTTTGAAGATGTGGGATAGTGAGACCTTAGACTGCTGTAAGCAGAGCTTGGTAAAGGATTCTAGTCAAAGCTCAGAAGACCAGACTACCAATAGGATTTCAGACAGTAAAGGACAGGCTCAGGAGGTTTCAGTTGCAAATAAGGACTCAATTGGCAAATTTGCCTAGAGGCTATGTGTATTAAACTCTGGCAGAAAAATTTGTCTACATTTTGCCCATGTCCCAAGTCTTTGCAGGAGACTGAGATTAAGGGCACAGATTAATTGATCTAGGGGAGGAAATCCAAAAGCAGCCCAATATTCAAACTGTGGCATAAGTACTGCTGGCTGCTTTTAGCCAGACTTATAGTAAAAACTGGGGGTAAAAGGCAGAGGAGAAAAATTTGAAGAACTTAAATTTTGCCTCAGAAGGAACCATGCATAAAGTTGGGGCCAGTGGAGATGCAGCTGCTGAGAAAAGTTACCTTTAAGGTATTTTAGAGACTGGCAAGACTCCACCCATCACAGGCTCAAGGGTGCAAAGGCATAAACTTTTTATTTGATAAGAGAATCCCTAGGATATCTGCTCAAGAATGACCTTCTTGGTAGGATTTATTATATTGTGCTCAGCAATCCAGGCACTCAGAGCCCACTGCAGCCATGGTCCAAGGGGACCTGGCTACTGTTCCTGGTGACAGCAGACCTTGGCATTATCACTGTGATGCTGCTTTTATTGGCATGCAGAATACAAGAGCCATGTGATCATGGAAGCTTCAACCCAGATTTTATAGAAAGGATATGCACTAGGATTGACTCATGGTTCAATGCTAGGATTAAGGATGCCCAGCTCTAGCTGTAATTGCTGTCCACCCTAATGGCAGGCAGCTTGGTTAGAATATAAAGGGCAGAAAGAGGGCTGCTGTTGTCACTTGCTGCTTGCTACTTCTTTGCAATGTTGCTGCTTGTTGCTTGCCGCTTGCTGCTTTTGCTGTCTTGCCTTCCACCTTTCATTCTATGAACTGTTTTTTTCTCCTCTGCCATGCCATCCTTCCTTGGAGCCAGTCAATTTTGGACTGAAACCTCTACAAACTGTGATTCAAAATAAAACTTTCCTCCTTTAACTATGGGTGTTGGGTATTTTGTCTCAGCAATGAGAAAAGTAATTAAGACAAAGGCTGATAATAATACCTATGTGATTATTTAAATAAATTTTTGACAAGGCATTTAATAGCATTTATTATTCATTCCTAATTTAAATGTAAAAAGTTGAAAATATAAGATATTTCGTTGGTAAAGAATATTTACTGTAACCCAGCAGGTAATGGTACCATGTTTAATGATAAGATTCTAGAGACATTCTTCTTAGTATGAGTAATATGATATTCACAATTATTATTATTATTTACCATTTTCCTAAATATCTGACAATGATATATGATATGAAAATTAAATGAGATATTATGAATGGAAAGATGATTACATTTTTATTTCAGGCTATATGATTAAATGCTGTGCCAAAGCAAAAACTAATAAAAAGTTTCTAGGAACAATAAGTGTATTAGGTAAAATTATCAGAAATAAAATAAATACTAATGACTAGTATTTCTTATATTGCAAAGACATTTATAAAATATTGAATATATATGACACTTTAACCAACACACAAATATATGTGGGGGAAATAAGCCTTTTCTAAATTATGACTTCCAGTTCCTTGGGTTTTATCTGAAAAAATTATTTAAGAATTGGTTTGAAGGTAGATTTCTCTAGAAATGTGCATATATTCTGCCAATCAAATGGATATCCCACCAACTTAGAATCACTTTAAAGTAAATTCTGAATATGCATTTCCTCATACCTTCAAGATAGAGTAAATTTGGGCTACAATACATGCAAGCCAAGCTTGTTGTTATAAATTTTCAAGTAGTTTTTTTCCCTGTCCTATCCCAGCAATACCTGAGACAATTACCCTGAGAAATAGGAGAATTACGTGTTTATTTGTAACTTCACAATAGCGTGGATAGGATAGCTCAGTGGTGGCGAATTTATGGAATACGTGTTGTTTTTCTTTCAAGACAAGAGATGTTAATGTATGAGTTTGTTTTTTTTTTCTCAACTGAAACCTCAGTATTCAGGTGTAATTGCAGTGTGTTCACTTTGAGATAAATATGTAGGTTTTGGGTTGCAGTTTTGGGCGCTCCTCTCTAAAAGGTTCACCATCACTGGTATAATTTATTAGGGCTTCAGCTACAAGTATTGTGGGTAGATGGTGGTGCTTCTTGTCTTCTCTAACTTGATATGCATTGAAAATAAAATCACTAGTTAATCTTGAATCAGTCTTCAATTCTTTTTTTTTTTTTTCTTTGTGCAGGCCTGGAACTCAGGGCCTTATGCTTGCTAGGCAAGCACTCTAACCACTGAGCTAAAATCCCAGCCCTGTTGAGTTGGTCTTCAGAATGCAAACTGTTCTCAGTTGTGGGCTAATCACTCTGGATTCCCTCTTTCCCTTAGTTATGAGAGTCTCGAAATGTCTTGGTAAGTTATAGATATATTTTAAATTTTTTTGAATGGTTTATTAATAATACAGAAAATACAAAGGATAAAAGAAAAGACTTACAAATATGACCATATTTAAAATAAACATTCTAGACATGCAAAATAAAGGTTAAATACAAGTGAGAACACTAGATATTTATGGAATGTATGATTGAAAAATATAATACCCATTAATCTGGAAAATAATGTTCAGTAAAAACAGCAAATACAAAAAAATATGTAAAGTATGACATAGGAGAACTGGAAAAAAAAGGACGTATCATAGCACAGACTGTTTATGGCTATAGACATATGGAGAGACATAGCAACTGGGTTACTGAGGGAAATGAATAGGAAAAAGAGCTTTAGATGCATTTATAGCTTTTTCTGATAAAGAAAAAAAATTTTTTGAGGCAAAAATAGTAAATACCGAATTTGAATGTTTTAATAAAGAAAAATAAGAAGAAAGGAGTGACTTTATCTTCCTTTTATAAAATATCTATTACACTTTTTTGTCCTTATTAACAGTTATGGTTTCTTATATCAGAGAAACAATTCGATGTGTACTCATGAGTGTCTGATTTATTTCACTTAAGAGTATGTTCTCAAGGAGCATCTATTTACATACAAATGACTCTAATTTATCCTTTTTTATGGTGGTATAGTACTCCATCATGTAGAAAAACCACATCTTCTTCAATCATTCATTGGTTGTCAGGCATTTAGGCTGTTTCCAAGACTTAGCAATTACAAATTGTGTTGCTATAAACATGGTTGTGCATATATCCCTGTGGTATGACGATTTTAATTCTTCTGGGAAGATCCCCAGTAAGGGAATAGCTGGATCAAATGGAACCTCTGGTTATAGTTTTTTGAGGAATCTCCATATTGATTTCCACAGTGGCTGGACCAGTCTACATTCCCACCAACAGTGGAGGAGTGTTCCTTTTTCCCCACAGCCCCGCCAGCATTTGTTATTGGTTTTTTTTTTTCATAAATGCAGTTCTTTCTGGAGTGAGATGGAATCTTAACGTTGTTTTGATTTGCATCTCTCAAATGACTAGTGACTCTGAACACTTTTTCATATATTTATTTGCCATTTTTATTTCTTCATCTGAGAAATGTTTATTCATTTCAGTTGCCCATTTTTGGATTGGGTCTTTAAATTTCAGAGGTTTGATTTTTTTTGAGTTTTTTTGTATATTCTAGATGTTAGACCTTTGTCTGATGGATAGCTAGCAAAATTTTTTTTCTACTCTGTAGGTTTTTGCCCTGCTCTATTAGTGATTTCTTTTGCTGTGCAAAAGCTTTTTAATGACAAGTGGTCCCAAGCATTGATTCTTTGTATTGTTTCCTGTGCAGTCTGGGTTCTGTTCATAAATTTTTTCCCTACCCCTATGTCTTCGGGGGTTCTTCCTATTCTATTCTCCAGTAAAATTAGTATTTCTGTATTAATGTTTAGATACTTGACCCACTTCGATTTTAGTTTAGTACATGGTGAGAGACATGTAAGTTATAGATACATTTTAAAAGGTGCTTTACATTTTAACCTGTATTTTAAGTTATTGCTAGCAGAAAGATCTGTCAGGGTCTCTCAACAACCATACACAAACAAATTCCAGAATCTATTTTTCAGAAATGATGCTCCTTAGTATCTCAAGTCTTCTGGAGACTTGTACAATTCTTGGCACATCTTTGATTATGCTCATGAATGTTTTATTGCTCTTGTTTTGCTGTTTTTGATTTGGTCTACTAGCTACCATAGAAGAAGTTCAAGAATTTCTGGGGAATTTCAATAAATGCCCTACCTTAGTAACTTGTTGAACTTGTCTGTGGCAATATAGTAGTATATCAAAATACAGTACTAGTGTTGAGGAAATGTGAGGGAAAAATTAGTTTGGGAATGTATAATATAAGCCTCAAATACCTTATAGTGTCAAAAAGTAAGAAAGTGCTCAGAAAAGAAAAATCCATGATGAAGGGGATATGTCAAATGGACAGGGGACTCAATTGAAAATGCTCCCAGTGGCCAAAGCTGAAACAATTTGAGCAACATAATTAATAAAGCAGTATGGCCTTTTAACCTAATGTATAAAATAAATATCCATGCATCCATAGTGACATAAAGAAACAACCGAGTGGGACATAAACTGGGGACATGTATTTATGTAGACCTTTCCTCAAAGACACGCTGCAAAATTCCCCACAATTTAAATGTAACCTGTACATAGTAGCTTCTTTCTATAAGCAGCTGAGGCTGATGAAGCGTCTTCTATGACGAAGAGTGGGAGAGAGGATAACTTTATCTTTAATTTTATTTTAT
This sequence comes from Hystrix cristata, assembly GCA_004026905.1. Classification (NCBI taxonomy): domain Eukaryota; kingdom Metazoa; phylum Chordata; class Mammalia; order Rodentia; family Hystricidae; genus Hystrix; species Hystrix cristata. Next base: position 219,230 of record PVJO010000363.1, read on the forward strand.
TTTAATGGTACTTTTTTAGATGTACAGAGTGATAACATTTATCATAGGGGATTTGTACCTGTACATGATATATCTTGTTGCCTCTTTTTTCCCATTCCCCTCCCCTCCCTTCACCCCTCTTCCCTCCTTAGAGGATAACTTTGTATTGAAGAAACCTGACAATCAGCCCCTTCGCCAGGCGATTGAGGTTAACATCAACAGTATACATACTCTGGATATGAGTATTAAGAATAATACTTTAACTCTGAGACCTTTCTTCCCAAAACTTATACTTCTAGTAAGATTATGAGGAAAGCATCAAATAAATAAATCCCAAATTAGAGATTTTTTTACACTGTGTCTTTCCAGATTCCTCAATACTATTAACATTTTCAAAAACAAAATGTGAGAAACTGTCACAGCTAAGAGGGACATAAAGAGACATGATGACTAAATGCAATGTGGTGTCCTGGACAGGATTCTGGAACAAGAAAGGGATACTAGGCAAAGATTAAGGAAATGTGAATCAATTATTAGCTTTAATATAACGTATCAGTATCAGCTCATTAATTATGGCAAACTTTCCATACTAATGTAAAATGGGAATAACTGTGATCCCAGGTAATGGAAACTCTCTGCATTAACTTCACAACATTTCTTTAAATCCAAAACTATACTGAAATAAAATGTTTATTATAAAAAAGAAGAGCAAGAGAAACAACTTGAGAAGTGACAGCTGTAGTTTTGGTTTCGTTGTTAAGTAGACTTAGTGGCTTCGAGTAAGTCACTCAAATTCATATTCTTTATCTCTTTTATGGAAAGATAGAGCAATATTAGATCTAAGTGCTCTTCCTTTTCTATCTAAATTTATTACTTTTATTTCCTACGTGTGGAACAGAAAGTCAAAATTCAAAGACATTAATTCAGAAAAGAAAGCATTTGGCCTTCTTTTCCCTGTGCTGGCGTCATCTGACCCGTCGCAGTGATGGTGTGACGTGTGTCAGCATGGTGGAGTGGAACAGGATTCGCGATGAGAATCAGTAGATGGGGATGATGGCGAAGCTGCTGTTAATTAGTATTGAAAACTAACTTCAAGTGATAACGTACTATGTAGCATGGATTTTTCTAAAAACTTGAAATGCTGTATTTTTTATTCCTCACAGTAGCACTATGAGGTAGTGTGTCTGAGTTCCATAACGACATATCATAAGGAGGGAGGCTTATAAGCAATAGAAACCTCTTGCTCAGTGTTCTGAGTGCTGAGAAGGCTGAGATCAGCGGGCTCAGGGTCTGGGAGCCTCCCTTGCTAGTTCACAGGGGTGTCTTCTCACGGTGTGAACACGTGGGAGGAGGGGCAAGGGACTTTCTTGGTTTCTTTGATAAAGCACCAGTCCCATCCACGAGGGTGGATAACCCGATCGCTTCTCAGTGTTTCACAAATACCATCACCCTGCGGGTTAGGATTTTGACACATGAAATTTGGGGGCAAACAAACATTCCAGCTACAGGAGGTAGATTGGTACTCCCCATTTTATAGAAAAAGAAGACTTAGTAGCAAAGAAACTGAATGATGTGCACAAGATTCTACAACTATTTACTGATAAAGATATTTTACATTCAGTCATTTCCAACGGTAAAATCTTTTCACATATTGACTACTAATTTCATGGCTGCCTTTTGCCAACCTTGTGCTTTGAAAAAATAAAGAGTCTGCTGCAGTTTAATTTCTTCATAAAAGGAGGAATCTGGAATAGGTGATTTCTAATATCCCTTTTAGTTCTAATATTTTTGTCTTTATTCTGAGATATTATTATTGAATTTCTTAATATGGAATATATTTGATCACCATTTTGAAGCATTGATTAGTGGAATTCATAGAGGCAATTAACCAAATGTGAAAAATAATCAATTAAAGGATTATGAGTAACTGACAAATGCTCCAATACAAAACTTTGGTAGGAACCAAGAGGCCTAAATGAGGCTCCTAACACCTTACTGCTGAACTGAAGATAAGAGAATGATTGGTGCAATGCCCTCCTCACTTTCTGCAGACATGAAAACTGATAGAAAGAAGAGGAGCGCTGCCTTTTTCCCTTTATGTGCAGATATCCTGCCTACTGAGATGCAGCCCAGTGGACACGAAGCTTTAATGGGTAAGGCACTCTCCCTGGGAAGAACTGACTATGGATGGTTGTGGAGAAGAGAAAGGGAGCTTTCTTCCCAAACTACCCCCGTCTTGAAAGAGAGGATAGAAACCTCGTCTGTTGGCTGAGGCAGAAACACAAGAAGGTCATAAATATTTCCACAGTTTCTTGACTCTGCCCAATTTTTTCAAACCCCCAGCCAAGCTCAGGAAAAATCATGTCCTGTAAAAAAGGAGGTCAGTAGTTTATGAGGTGACTCTTGGCCTATATATGTATTTTTCTTTCCTGCTGCTTGTTCTGCTTCTCCTACATTCTAAGACAATGAGATGGACAATTCATCTGTTGTCTCAAAGCCTTCGAAATGGATTACAAAAGGACTTTAAGTTAATATCTTATAACCTGGGTCCCAAATTCATCCTCCATGGCATTTCCCCTTTCCAATCATTCGGTCACAATTCCCAGCAAAGTTCTTTGGATATCTTCAATAAGCATACACGATACAATGAAATATTCTTCTTCTAAAATGATATTACTTTTACTATAAATCATGCAAAACTCTTCTAATTTTGAAGATTCTTACCCCTCCAATTTTATATTTTGCTCAGTATGAGACCACAGTTTCCCCTCTCTACATATGTTTACTTTCTCCACAGAAGATACTTGAAGCTATCACATGGGGAGACTTTACCTTCATCACTTACCCACTGTGAACTTACTCCAATCTGGCTTCTTTCTTAAATTAAAACCTCTCTATAAATCAAAAAGGCAGTTTTTGGGGGGATGGGGGGTCCTGGGGATCGAACTCAGGGCCTTGTGCTTACCAGGCAAGCGCTCTACTACTGAGCTAAATCCCCAACCTCAAGGATATCACATAAAGGGGAGTTTTTAATCCTTATCTCACAAAGTCTTCTAGGAACACTTGACATTGGAGTCAACTTTCTATGTGAAACATCCACACACCGTGGAAACCAGTCTTCAAGAAATTTGATACCTATATTCCTTTGGTTTCTGCTTCCTTTTCTGTACCTTGCTTTGTGTCACCTCAAGAGAGGTTCATCTTTACCTAGTAGACATCCAGCGTGGAGTTGCAGAAGCCTCACTTCTATGCTTTTTCATCCTAATGTATAATTTTTCCCAAACAATATCATTCATGTCTGTGGCTTGACTTCTGACTTCTAAATAATATAGCCATAAGTTGTAAGTTTATTTCTCAAGCAGAGATCTCACATCGGAGCTTCTGACTCACATATTGTTACACTTTGGCTTATCTACTTAGACATTATAAAGGTTCCTCAAAGTCAGGATTGAATTTATGATCTTCCTTCCAAGCTCCCTCTCTGTAGTGTTCCCTGTCTCAGTGAATTACATGTGTGCCCATCTGTTCAATTACTTAACTCAGAAACCAAAAATTAATCTTGGATACTTTCCACACTTTCACCTGTAGTCTATAATCAAGTCCTGTCAACTATTCTTTAAAATCTTTATCGTTTATCTATTGAACACCCTACTGCAAGTGTCTTCCTTCTCTCATCCACGCTATTTCAGTAGTCACTGGATTCATTCCCATTTTGTGTTTTTGAAGTACATTTTTTTTTTCAGAAACAAATCTGATCCTGTTACCTCATTGCTTAAGACCTTCCAGTGGCTTTATAATGGGCTTAATAATTAAGATGTGTACCGTGGTCCCTGCAGCCCTTCCTGGCTTCTCTGCTTCCCCGCTTCCAGCTTCATTTCATGTCATCTCTTGGTTCTGCACTGGCTTACTTATATCTCTGCAATCTCAGGCCCTCTCTGCGACAGTTTTGCTGTCTTAAAAGCTCTTTCTCTTCCTTTAACTCTAGTTAAATTCTATTCTTTCTGCAGACCACAGTTCATGATGCTCCCTTAGGAGAACCTTCCCCTATGCTGGTTCTTTTGTTAAACCCTCTCACATCATAAATGTTTCTTTCCTTTCAAACTCTTATTTATATGGAAAAGCATATATTCATTGGGTCATTATTTAGTCCAGGTGTATCTCTATGAGTTATAGGTTTGCTCAGTGAATCTAGAACAATTCCTGGCATCTGACACATGTTCAATAAATATTTGCCGAGTGTGTGGATGAAGAGAGAAGGGTTCTGTTCTGATGCCTGGTTCCTCTGGAGCTTGTGGCCTGGAGTAGAATGGGTGGCAATAGAGTAACAGATGCCACCCTTGCAGCATCTCCAATGGTGAATTAATGTTACCTGTTATTTTTCAGTTTTGATTTTCATAGTTCCAAAACATTGGTACAACATACATAGAAACAAACTCACAACCACACAATTTAAAGCCAGTGTGACTCCTCCAGCAAAAGAATTTTCCTAACAAAAATAAGGAAAAAAAGAGACAAAAAAATCTTGCTTTCAGAGTTATGTGGATCAATAATAAGTTTGTTTTAGTCCTCTGAAGTTTATAACCTGGAAAATAAAGTGCATTTGGGATAAATTTCCATAAATAAGTAATAAGTGTCCCCATTCATTCCCTATGTAGGAACACAAACTTTATGTTTATGTGGAATCTTATTCAAAATGGGACGTTTGCGATAAACTTGTCTTCCTATGAGATTATTACATCATTCATATTTCTGTCCCAAGGCTGTCTTCTTACTCTTAGAGCTCTTTTACTTAATTAAACCCACTCAGTTTTCCTTTTCTTCGTGTGTTCCTGTGACGCCGGTGAAGTTTCTCATTATTGACCACATGTGCCAATTTTTCTCATGGCTGTGGTATACCAGGTACCTGTCTGAGCATCACTGGAAGAAAGGGCAGGCTTCTTCACATATGTTATTCGATATTCCTCTGATTTCTCCTCCCCTCCTGGGCCACAGGGCTTCTTTTATTTGTGCCAAAGTTGGCTGCTTTCTTTGCCTTTTAGCTGGAATATGTTTTGGCCCAAGAATCCAATTTTGTAAGAAATGGGGTGCCCAGATATTGTCCATTAGACTGTCGACTAGATCCATTACTGGTCATTCTGCATATTGCATCCTTAGGTATCCACTAAGGACTGGAATTTTGCCATGTTGTTCTTCCTCAGTGCTTTGCTTTTCATCTATCTGAAGTTGTTGGGGAACTTGTTCTCCAAGAGAAACATCTTGGGCTCTATTTCCTTCTTTCAAGTATGTCCAGCAGAGGTTTTAAAAAATAAACCCTTTCTGCAGATCATTGTTCCTTTACTACCACAGATGGGGAAGACACTGTGTATGGATCAGAATATCTTCCTTTCTCTCGTGGTTTGAATCTAGAATGTCCACCAAAGGCCTCATGAGCTCACAGATGGTGTTTGCGGAAGGTGGTTAAATTATGTGGGTGACCTAGATGATTTGCTATTGGGAAGCGGGGCCTGGTTGCGAGAAGAGAGTCACTGCGGGCATGACCTGGGAGGGTATATCTCTCTTCCTGGCTTCTCACTTCTCTCTCTGCTTCCCGGTTGCCATGATATGTGCAGATTCCTCCTGCTGTGTCCCTCTGTCATGCCGGTCTGTCTTGGAGCCAGCTGGCCATGGACTGTAACTGTGAGGTAAAATAAACCTCTCTTCAAGTTGTGGGTGGCTCAGTGACATGCAAAGCGACAAAGACACTTTAGTATTTTCTAACATACATCTCCAGATTTGCTTTAATGGGATCTGTGGCAAGAAATAGGAAGTTAAAAAGGTTATCATGAATTCCTCTTTTTGATTTAGACTAGCCTTTATGTAAACAAGTAGCCTTACATGGGTTTGAGAATACACAGTGTGGGGTATTAAGCACCCAGGGGTCTGTGGATAACAGGATTACTCCAAGGGCCACCAAATGCCATGTATGGATGAAATACTCAATAAGAACTACTTAAAGTACCTAAATGTGAAATGCTGGTGCCCTGAATTTGTCATAGAATTTGGGTATCTGAAATCCTGTCCCTGCTGGAATTCGATTCTGCTAGTCAAATGCCAGCATGCAAAACCAGCTGTGGCCACAGTACGAACCATCTCAACATACAGGAGCCAAATCAACTGTTGCAGTCATTGTCTAAGCCAGCCAGGCCTGTGGTGCTACAGTGGTCTAGATCAAGTGTAAAAGTTTTGATTTTCTCATTGGATATTTTGGCCCCAAAATGCTAGCACCTGAACGTGTGCCCAGGGGACTGCATGTGGCAAGTCAATAGGAGGCGTCAGTAACCTTCTTGACTTTGGGGTTTTGGCAGATTGAGCATACACATAGAATTGCAGGGAGAAAAGAGAATTGAGTACAAATCTTATTAATTTTTGTATGAGTCCAATTATTGGCAAAAGACTGGAAAATGTGCTTTTCCCAAGACACAAAGGGATATCCAGATTAGATGCATTTTTTTCCTTGCAAGTATTGAATAAAAAAGAAAGATCAATTGAAAAAAAGCAGAGGTTATTTATTTAGAGCTTGCTGTAGCAGAGGGGTCATCCACCATCGTGTGTTTTTGCAGAGATGCGAACACAGCAGAGTGGAAAAGTGTTATAATGGAGAAAGGGAAGGCCTTAAGGAGTTGGCAGTTCTTAACACGGGGAAGCTATAGGCAGGTCAATTTGAAATAGGGCATCCTACGTGATTGGCAGGGGTGTGTACTCAGCTTTCTCTAGTTGAAGTAGAGGTCCAAATTAGGGAAGCTATCAGTTATTTTTAGTCAAATCCTGGACATTTAGGGTCACTTATTACAGAGGGTATTGTTTGGCTTCCTAGAGTGTTGCCAGACCTAGCAATCAGGCTTTCTACAGGTCCAGCTTATAGCAACAAATTGGCTGGTCATTACAGATAAGGGGTGTAACCATTAAGAGTGTCAACTTGGTTGGTTTGGGAGCAACCTAAGGAATTAGTGAAGCACACTTGTGGGTGTGTCTGGGTGGGTCATGAAGGTCTGACCTTGAATATTCTCCATGGTCTCTGACCCCTTCTCTAGCAGTGTTCCCCTTCTCTGCTTTTCCATACCATAAACAAAACATCTTTGCTCTCTCATGCCCTCTGCCACAATGTTAATAACCTGCTCAACCTTTAAGTTGTGGGTGTTGGATATTGTGTCCCAGTTACATGGAAGGTGACTAAAGGGGTTGGCTGCTGCAGGTTGTGCTTCAGAGTTCTGTTTTTATACATGATCTAGGACTTACTGGTTTTCATATTCAATCTCTTAGGAGTAGGTGAAGGCCAGAGAGAGGACATGCCCTTTCTGCTGATATCTCACACATCCAGAGAAAATGTAGCTTTTAATGGTAGAAGCATAAATGTGAGGAAAGGAACATAGGAAGACTCCCCTTACATGCTATGCAAATTCCTGTTGAGAATTTGTCCCCTAAATAATAAAGAAAAATAATGTACAAATATAAACTGAGTCCAAATTAAATTGTGTATATAACACAGAGAGGATTTCTATGTGGAATAACTTTCTCCATGAAAAGTACCTGGTGATTGGATGGAGAAGGTGCCAGGAGCCATAAGCATGCCTAGCAAGGAGGGGGAGACAAATGCAGAGAGAGAGCCTGAGAGATGTGACTTGATCCATCGAAGCCGTGTGCTATTCAGAGAGACACAGGAAATGCTGCTGCTAATTTTGCCTTTGAAGTAACCCATTTTGGTTTAGATATTAATACAGTGAGTATTCCAGTGATGCACTAGTGAAGCCCCTTAGCTTTTGCTACTTGATTTGTGTTTCTGATCATTCTGTTGATGGGTTGGCTTTAGCAGAGCGTGCCCTGGTTAATACTCATTGTGATTGATTTTATATTCCGACCTTGGTTTCAGTGGGCCAATGGCAGGGAAAATGAAAGGTATTTAGGAGACTGGCCAAAATACCTATATAGCAACTATGAAAAATGGAACTCCAAATGCCCTGATATCCACTCTAATTTGTCTGGTTTACCTGGTGTTAATTGCTTCCTGGCATTACCCCTTAAAATGGACCTTTACATTTCATATCCTGTTCACTTGAAGTCCAGTGTTTTAACCCTTTCCATGGTATGGAAGCAGACACATTTTCATTTGCTTTTCTGGGTCATCCTGAAGACAGTTCAATTAACCTCCTAGCAGCAGGTTTGACAAGTCTGACTTAGCATCCAACCATTTTCTTGAGTTTCCTCCTTTAATGGAATCTTGGTGGTAAGACGGGAGATTTTCATGATTCATTTATTTCCTAAATCACATCAAGCAAGAGTCTTTTGTGGTTTTATTATTTTTAGAACTAGTTTTAGGAGCTTTAATTTTTAAAAGAATGATTTGTTTTTGTTGGGGTGTCTTTTGTCTTTTTGCTGGAGATTCACCTGGCAGACATTTTCCCCTCATCTTGCTATTCTATGGAAACTTCTCTGTGGATTGAAAAGCAAGCAAGCAAACAAGCAAACAAGCAAACAAATTAGTCCAAAGGCTTTTGGACCGCCCTTTTCTATAGATGATCTGTTCCCCCAGAGCGTTTTGAAACTACTCTACTGGCCTTCCCTGAATGTAATGAGACATGCAGGCAAACACATGATTCAGTGGAAACTAAGGCACAGTTTAAATACGCTCCGATGACAGCTGGCTTACTTGTGCGAGCCAGTTGCAAAAGAACTTTACTAATGGTTCAAGCAGATGGATGGAGGAAAGCTGAATGTTAGAATGTGTGAGAGGCCAAAGGTCAAGGTGAATGAGCCTGGTGATTTCCTGAGGTCTGTGGGTGTTTTTGTGTTGCAGTCCAAATTGAGGGTTGTTTTTAATTTGATGGATTTTTCTAAACTTTAAGTAGGTTCATTAAAGTAAAAGAAAAAAAATAGTTTCAGCTCTCCATTCAGCATTCGATTAAATTCTGGGTTTTAACTTCTAAAATAATACAGCATTTACTTTCAAATGTAGGCATTTCTAATACAAGTTTAAGGGTATGTTCGAAGTGGTTTATTTAGCAAATATTTTTTATAAAACATGATCCCTTGAGTTTTTTAAATATTAAACAGTATGTATTCCATATCCTTTTGTCCTTTTCTTTAATTTAAAAATAGTACTTTTTTTCCTGCTGGCGTAAGGGAATTACAAAATACTTTAAATATATTGCATAAAGAATAACTACCATTTGGCTCTTTCTAGAAAATACTTTTTTCCAGGTATTTGCTGAGCTTTAGATTAAAAATCCAATGCTATCCTTCTATTTCTTCTGATTTTATAACTCTTATATCTTTCAGCTTTAATCAAATTTTACTGAAGCCAAGACATTAACTAACTTTTAGTTTGACAATCAAGCCCTTTAAAGTTGGTCATAAATTTAAAAGGAAAATTGTTGTTGTTCCAGAAAAGAGATTATTTTGAAAGCTAAAATATATGTGCCACTTATAGAAAGAAACACAGTAACGCTTTGTCGCAGAGATTCCTTCCATATTTCCCTGATTCAGGGGATGGAGCAGGTCTCAGAAGCAGAGAAAGGCGGCTGGCCAGCCGCTCAGGTGCCACGCCTTTCTTCCCGCAGGGACACCGACAGTGGCCTTGGGGGTCAATTATTTAAATGATTTGAAACCAAACATTTAAGGGTGTGTGAAATATTAATGCAGCAATTAGTTGTATTGTTTATTGATTTCCAAACTTTTCAGACTGAAATTCATTTGGGAGTCATAAAAAATGGCCAGAATTGGCCATTAAAAAGATTACCTCAAATCACAATTAGCAGGCCTTTCTTTGCAGTGTTTGTGCATACATGGAGGTACTGTTTGTGTTTCCATTTCAGGAGTAATTCAGTATGATCAACTATATTTTTTGAATGAGCTACAAGTAGAGGCTGAGGTCATTTAAACCCAACAAATTCAAAATTTGAAGTGACTCCTTTCCCATAAGTTACTGACTTTTCTTTTCTTTCTTTATTCCCTTATATTTTGGTTTCTGGTGATCTACAGGATGAGGTCTTCAAAGGTTATAATTCATTATTAAAGAGATTCTTTAGATGATGAAAGGTCCCCAAGAAGAAATTGGAGAAACAAACTTTAACCTTCACAGAAGGAAATATTTACTTCTTTTTCATTAAATTCTCAGCAAGAGACATTGACCAGAATTTTTTAGAAATTGTATTTTATAAGCGGCATTCACAGAGAGAAAAATGTAAATTTCATGAAGTGAAGTCATTTTCCCAAAGGGTTTTTACCCTAACCATCCATTTGTTTTTTTGATAAAGAGGTGTACCTCCTCTCAAAGTGGAGACTTCATTGAGGAGCTAAGATATTAAGAAAGGGAAAAAATACCAGTAAACATTACTTGACTATGTAAGCTTAACTTCTTTCTAATATAATTAAAATATGGTTTAATATGCAAAATTTATGCTTTTAACTATTGTCAGTTCATTGTGGGTGAGATTTTACAATTTTTAGTTGTTGCCTTTTGACATTTTTTAAAAAGACATGCTCAGACTATTTCCCTTTCAGAGTGATGAGTCCTGTTTAGGAAAGGCAGTGTGGGCAGGAAGGGAGCAGCAAGCCTGGCCTCTCTCAGAGCCCTCTCATGGACTGCTTTTGTGAGCTTGGGCAAATTTGTTTTGTTTGGTTTTTTTGAGACTGCGTTTCACTATGAAGCTATGTAATTAAGGTTGGTCTTGAGTCACTAAGTGGCCCCAGCTGGCCTCAACCTTGGGGCAATCCTCATGCCTCAGTTTCTCAAGTGCTGGGATTACAGGCATGTACTACCAAGCCCAGGAAATTTGTTAACCTGAGTCTTTATTTCCTAATTTATATGCCTAACTCACAGGGTACACTGAGTCTTAAGATAATCCATGCAAAGCAGCAATCTTTTGTTCAGCAAATATGGGTAAATAAAACATAGATATGTGTGTGTGTGTGTATGTGTGTGTGTGTATCTATCTATCTATCTATCTATCTATCTATCTATCTATCTATCTATGTTGGAGTACTACTCAGCCATAAAGAATAATACATTTGAATCACTTGTAGGAAAATGAATAGACCTTTAAACCATAATGCTAAGTTAAATAAGCCAGGTACAGATGGATGACTAATTTAAATGGATGACTAACATAAATAATTTAAAGAGCAAAATAAAAGAGATGGTAGGAGACAGGGAGGTAGACTTTGTAGAGACAGGAAGGGAATCTGGGAAAAGAGGAAGAAAGGAGAGGGGAAAGAGGAAGTAAAAAAGATCAAGATGCAAAATGTAGATATACCATTTTCCCAAGATGACTATGATTATTTGTGTCATAAAGATACACCAACAATAAAGTTTACTTGAAGAAACATTTACTCTTTGCTGGGCTAAATGCTTTACATATATCAGTCTTGTTTATTTTAAAAACAAAACCCCAAACTCTGAAGGTAAGTTTCTCTGATCATTGCTGCTCTGTGCTAAGGGAACTGAAGCCCTGAACGGTGGGAGAATGGCTTCAACACGGGTCTGCTTCTTTCTAATTCTTGTGCTGTTAAACATGGACTTTATTGCGGAAAGGAATTGTCTATGTGAGCTCACAGATGACATATAGATTAGTAGATATCAAGGATCAAGTAATAAGAGAGTAGGGGACCTAATATTTTTGTAACTCTATGGATGTGTAATGAGCCTGTTTGGAAATAACAAAAAATATAAGTGGTTTGGTGTGATACACGGATGCTAAACAGAAAAAAGTCATTAGAAAAAAAAGAATGAATAGTGCTCAAAAGGACAGAATGTTAGTGTATCCATAGTTAAGTTATTCGGATGCTCACATTATTAGGCATTTTTCTCTAATAAAAACTACATTAAACAGACTATGGTGTAACAACAAAGAACACCTAAATTTTGGGAGCTTAATACAACTGAAGTTTTCTTTTTCATTTGTTCAAATTCTACTGTAAGTCCACTGGGCAAGCATCCTGAGATCTAGCTATTTCAATTTCAGGGCTCTGTCACCTGAGTATACGGGTTGCTGAAGGATTTCCAGGATAATTGAATTTTCTACTCTCAACTCACCAACCAGAACTAGGAACATATGCCCTGCCTAACTGTAAGGGAGGGAGAACTGTGCACTGTACCACCAATCTGCACCGTACGTGAGTAAGAAGGTCAGGAGGCTTTCTATTTGTATAAGCTACAACTCTTCTAGCTCGTAGACAAGTGTCATTTTCATTTTCAAACCATTTCTGAGTATGATGCATTAAAATACTTAAATGACTTAAGTGGGAGAGGTTATCTGGAAATGATTTTGAAAGCTGAAATTCACTGGTCTGCAATCAACAAGAATTACATGATGGTTGCTCTGCTCTCTTTCCAGTGGTAGAAGGTGATCTTACAGTGACAGATCCATAAAACAAAGAAAAAGAAATTTAAATACTGGTCTTTTACTCTGCCACAGTGCTGTGTGGATCTAGGTTTGAGCAAGAGGTTGCTCCTTTATGACTGGGCCACTGAGCAGCAGAATGGGTGTTAAGAGGGGTGTGAGGAGTGCACGCCTTCTCAGGGTCCTTCCACAAGGTGACCTCCGCCCTCCTCTATTTGAACAATACTGGCAGGTGACCTATGGCTGGGTGGTACTGTAAGCAATAATTCCAGCTAAAAAGTGTTTCAGTAACCCAGAGTGCCAGATCAACTCCTGATCACTATAAAAGATAAAACACTTTTTACACACACACACACACACACACACACACACATACACACACACACAGAGTTACATAAATAAAGGTATATTGATCTGAATTTTTAAAATAATTGTTCATGCCATTCCTTGGGAGATTAGTCTATTACTTCTAAAGAAAGCAGAATTTACTTCTACAAATATGATAAAATTACAGGCACAAAAGAGGATATTGGAAAATTTCTAGTGGTCGAAACCAATTATTTCCTGGCTTTGGATTTTTGTTTTTAAAAGGTCAAGTGTTACATTTGCTAAAGTAGTAAGTAGACTGCAAAAATAGTTATTTCAGAAACTTCCAACCAAACACATTTATTGAACACTCAATAGCTACGAACCAAAAATGAAGAAGTAAATAAACACATGAAGGAATAAATCAACTAACTAAATAACCAACCAAACCACACTTGAGGTTTTTACTTTTGTTCTTTAATTTGTTGGCCTCTAAATATATACACTGTGTGGAGATTTTTTATTTGTGGTTTTACTTCCAAAGTGCCTTCTTCCTTACACATATCCCTGTGAGACAGGCATTCCTGGGAAAAACAATTGCATCACCAAGCACATTTGTGAACCATAATTTCCTGATTCAGTAGTCTGGGTTGGAGGTTTGAAATCAGTGATTTTTTTTTTAAATGTTTTGTAGGTGAGTTACATATATACCTATCACAGAAACCATGAATTTAGAGGGTTCCAAATTGGGTGGCATTGGGGGAACTTAGAGAGATGTAACTACTTACAGGAACAGAAACACTTTATGATGGTTTCACAAAAGGATTGCTTTTTTTAAACAAATCTCATGGTACTGAGGATTAAACCCATGGCTTTTGTACTACACTGTATCTCCCTCCTCCTTTGTATTTCGAGACAGAATCTCACTAAGTTGCTGGATTTTCTAGGCCAGCCTTGAGTGTTCTGTCTTCCTGTGTCGGCTTCCAGCAGTACTGGGATTACAGGAGTGCACCACCATGCCTGGCTCAGAACTGCTGGCAGGCAGCCAGTCCCGCAAGTTACACGCAACTCCAGGACTTACGACCCGTCCGCCCTGAGGATGCTCGGGGTAAGGTTCTGGGAAGCACTGACTCTGGCCTTCATTCTCGGCTCTTCCATTTCATAACCACACGATCTTGGGAAGTTTTAAATTCCGACTGTGCCTGTCTTTGACTTCTCTGACAAAGGAGCTAATTTACTCTGTGTGATACCCCTAGAGAGAGCATTTGTAAGAAACCACCCCATTCAATGCCTGGAACATGATAGATGCTGTTTTTATTTCACTCAGAGTAAAAGCCAAGAGACCCTCCCTCGCCCGTGTTCCCTCTCCCATTGCCCCTGAGCTCATCTGTTATTGTCTTCTTTGCTCTCTTCCTGTTGGTCTGTGCCACGTCTCTAGCACACTCCGGCTCCAGCCCTCCACCGCCCACCTGTCCATCTCTATCTGTAGTGCGCGCCCCTCAGCAATCTGTAGGCTTCCTCTCTCCCTCCCTTCCTGGCCTGGAGCAAATCTGCTCTCCCCGAGACCATCTCTCACCTTCCACATTTAAGTTGAAACTGCTCCTTGCACTCATGATTTCGCATTCCTACACACGTCACCATCTATACTCTAGATTTTATTTATCGAGCTTGTTCATTCTCTCTCTGTCTCTACCATCCAGGAGGGCAGAGGTCTCTGTGTCATGATTACTTTTTAATTTCTGACAGCAATTTTAACAATCTCTGGCAGACATTAGGTGTTTAGTAAATTGTTATTAAATAAATCATTGTGAACAATGGTAGGTCAAACTTTGAGCTGTACCCGGGTCCTATAGGAAAGCAGGTCATTATCAGGCCAGAGAAAGACTGTGCAGGGCCAGTCTCTAGCTTTGCTTTCAGACTCTCCTGGATCTTGAACTTCTGCTATAATTTTGGGTGAACAAAATCGCCACATTGTCCCTGTGAACACCCGAACCTCCCAGTGATATTTAGAAGGAGAGTGACTCTGGGTTGTTCTCGACAAGCTTCCTTCTCTGTCTCTCCGTTTGGAATCACCCCTCAAGGGTAATGTGGCGCTTTGCCTGCATTTACAGGAAGGGGAATTGGCTAAGTTTGAAAGTATAAATGTGGAGCTACGCTGAGACATCTGTTTGATGATCAATGATATTTGATTAGTAAACTTGACTCAAACCCCTTAACCAGTAAATTTCTACAGTTTTCTCCGTGATTCACATCAGTGAACTTTTCAAAGTTCCTTGGATCCACAAAGGGAGAAAATTCTCATGTCTGCTCTTTGGCTTTCTCTATGCTGCAGACAAAGGCACGTGATTTCCTTCATCTTACTGTACTCAGAGAAAGTTTCTCTCCCTTCTTCCGAAGAAAGGGATAATCAAAGAACAACCCCAATCTTCTCATTTCTTCACTAAAAAAAACTATTTCCTAAATGTAGTTAAAATAAATCTGGGAATTATTGTTTATGACAGAAATGTCAATTTTGTGAAAAAATGTCAGTTTTACCAGATGCTTCTGGTCTTGGCTGCCTAATCCAATTGCTCTCTCAACAGCTGCAAGCCCTTTGTAGGACCCCACACCGCCTCCCACGTGTCGTCTCTATCAGTCGGAGCCCAATTGGTGCCTGCTGCAGTGACTAAACTGTAGGCAAATAAAATAGCAGGGGTGAATCATGAACAAGACCAGTTTAAAAAAAAAAATCTTCTTCTCTGTCTCTAAACTATAGTATCATAAATGCTCTAAGAAGTATTTCTCAGAGTCAATGATTTGGAGGATAATTTGTTTTCAGTTGGGGAACCCAAAGATATTGCTGGAAAAAGAAGATAACTTACCCGGGGAAAGTGTACTGTTATAGGTTCTGCCATGTAAAATTCAACTAAATGTATTTTATTTAATCCTCCCATACTGTTTTACAAATGAAAAAACCTCCATGCTTTTGAGTAGTTCCAAATTACAGTATCCAGATAAATGCTGTCACTGAAAATATCCAGGATGGAAATTGGTACAACTACAAATGGATCTGACATTGGCAGAGACTTTATCTTGAGAATTTCTGAACCCCCAAATTCAGAGCGCAAACTGTAAAAACTTCTGTCTAGTGCTGCTACAGAGCTTGTAAGGAGCACGCTCATATGACTGGCTCAATAAGGATCAGTCTTTGGTTTTGTGAAGCGCTCTTACAAGTTAGCTAAAAACACTCAAATCCTAGCTTTGGAATAATTGTAAATTATTTCATCATGACAGTTGAAAGTTGATAATGAGTAAACGGGAAATCCAGCAGCATTTTGCACTGGATCAGAATTCGAATGGGACTTGCCGTTAGACTGATTCTTAGGGTATAGCATGGTGGTTAAGCACAAGAGATTTGGAGATGGAGTTTCCTGGGTTGAATCCTTGGTGCTGCCATTTACTAGATCACAGCATGGTCTGGGACTATGTTTTCCTTCTGTCTGCCTCTGTTTCCTGAACTTTAATGTAGTGATGGTGCCACCTGTACCATGAGGTGAGGTATGGTGATGTGTGAAATCATGGTGGTCAGATGCTTAGCAGAGTGGCACTTCGTAAGAATTCAAGTGTTGGCTAGTATTACAAATGACAAATTTTCTTATAGTGTGGGTCATTTATTTAAGAACTTAAAAGAATTTTGCTCCAATTTTCATACCTTAGTTTACTTAATTTGTCAGAATTGGGGATGCTTAACTTCATCCATTTTCAAATTTCAAATTTACCCTCAAGAGAGGTGGTATTTCTGTTTTCCAGTAAAGACAATGATTCAGTGTTCAGCAGTAACAAATTGAATGAATGTAGTTTCCAATGTGATTGTTTTTTGAGGAACAACACTGATTTTTTATGTATAAGATCTGAAGTATTGGTTCAAAAACTAGTTATATTACTTTATAGTCATACCTCATAAAGAATGATCTCTTTGGCTTATTTCATGGGATTTCCCACTGCATTCATGATTTCATGAACATATTGAGATCACTCCAAGATGCCAGATGTTCCTCTGAATTAAACACAAGCCCCCAAATGTTTGAAGTTCATTTCATCTGTAATTGCTATCAGAAACCCCAGGCACTGAAAGTAGGCCTTACATTTGATACCATCTGAAAGAGATGAATAATGTTTGACCAATCACCCTTTTCTAAGTGGCTTACACTCAACAGGATTTACAGTTCCAAGAAACAATTTTAAACTTCCGCTACACTTAATTTACTTTAGTGCACAACTGAAAGAATCAGGCAGATACAAGATAGTTACTTTTTTCATAGAGGTGTGTCTTGTTTTCATACTTGCATAGCAATTGCATTAATAAGTGAAGTTTCATAAAATTTTAAGGAAATTTTGCAATTCTATAAAATACTTAAGTATACAAATTATTGGGTTAAAATGTTAGAAGTTTGGTAACTAAGAATTACGTTCTGGCATGACTGATTTTTGGGTACTCCCCAAGGCTCTTTCCTCTGGGGCAGTGGGGAAGCTTAAGGAATATATCGTAGCTATGTATTTGTTCTTTAGTTAAACTACTCAATACACTTAAAGTAGAAATTTGCTTCTGACATTTTCTAGTTTCCTGTTTCAATTACCTTCTTTTCCTCTTAGCACCTTCTCCTCTGCCCTTCTTACAGTAATCTTCCTTCCTCTCTCTTTCTTTTTAATTTTTTTTTGTTAGTACATGCTTGCAGTATATAATGGTTACATTTATCGTGGGGAGATGGTACATATGCATAACACATCTTAATTCTTTTTTCATCCCCCACCCTTCCCATCCCTCTCTGCTCTCTCCATCTTTTGGACCACTTCCCATTTGTAAAAGTTCTATTTCCATTTTTTCTTTCAATTCTTTCTTTTTCATAGCCTTTCCCTCACCTTCCTCCTGCTCCCCTGTCTCCTGTCCCCATGTCTTTGATGCAGTCTACCCATCACTTTCATTACCCATTCAGTAGGGGATTCAGTCATCCTGATATTACTACAGTCTTTAAAACAGCACACTCTCTCCCAGACCCATGTATGTGCAATAATAATTTCTTGAACTAAAGATTAAGCTATCTGTCAATACACTGTTGATGACAAGTACTAGCTAACTGTGTTCGTTCTTTAGGGTGGTGATGAGGATAGCTCATGGACTCCATAAATTCTTATGTTAGGAATACTTTCTTGTGAATGTAGATTTATTAAAGAAAAAAATGCCTAAAGAGGAAGAATGAAGTCTGTTAGCAGAACCTATGGCCTGGAGGTCTGGGCCACCGAGTAGAAAGTAGACAGGTTTAGATGAAGTCCTTCCTTGAATTCTCTGAGTCAGTCCGTGAGTATGAGTATGTATGTGTGCATGCAACTGCATGCTGTGCGAATATAATGCACTCTTTGCTGACAAAAGCATTTTCATTGTTGGAGTTTTAAGAAACAGGTACCCTAGGTATTCTATTTGCTAGAAAAAAAATCAGTGAATCAAAAATTCAACTTCCTAGGTAGTCTGGATAAAAAAATTGAAATAACTTGATTTTTGTTTGGAAGCTTTGAAATTGGAGACTGTATGAAGGATGCTATTATAATATTTTAACCTACATGTATTTATTTATCACCATGAAATAATATGATTTCCCTAGAATGTCCTTTCATTTTGCATAAGTGCTATGACAGTTTTTTTCAGGTATTAAAGAAAGGCAATACAAATACTTTCTAGCACAGTAATAAAACTCAGCTGTTAAATATAAGTGTGAATCTTTTAGCATGAATAATAAGTGCAGCCCCAGAAAGAATGAGAACTTATTTCAAAATGGAATTTTAGACCTTATTTATACAGAGGGTTTTTCAAAGTAACACCATCAAGAAAATGATTTCATTCCACTTCCATTTAAGTAACAAAACTACAAAAAGTGTCCACATCATAGGTACATAATGTCTTTCTATTAGAGCCTTATTTTCTTGTCAATATTTTTACTTCTTGTTGAATCTTTTGATGTGACAGTCTTCCAATTAAATCACAGACAGTGGTTTATTTTCTTACTTCAACATGACTCACATATTTCTAGCTCTAAAATGATTGCCAAAAAAAATGCTTAATTCCTTAAATTGGCTGTTTGAAGCAACGCAGTAGATTTGACTCCTAAATGATGTCCATGGTTAAAGTTCACCTTGCAGGGCATTTGAAGTAGGTGCTTTGAGTTTAAAAGACCAAAACTGTAAAACTTTCGGTGGTTCAAGATTTTGGACTCCAAGTTAGTTGTTTTCCTTTAATACTCGAAGAATTAAAAATATTAAAATTTGGCTCCTAGTGTGTACAATTGTAGCCGCTCATCTCTCCTTTCTCTGGAAGTGAAAGGAATGTTGAAAGTATTCCTATTTTATAACGTAAGAGGCGACCAAGCATTTATAGTTCTATGTGCTCCTCCAGCCGAACTCTTCTAAACCTCAGACCTGGTCTGCAGGTTTCTTCCAGACGATTTTCATTTTCATAACATTCACATCCAATAAGCTGCACGAAACATAGTGTGAGAGAGAAAAGGGGGACAGGAAATGGCTCTGTTGCATGGTTATTACATCCTATTGCCTGTGGGTTGCTTGTTATGAGTTTTAACTATGTAAATATGACGTATATGACATCAGAATTTAATCTTAAAGCTTCTATGTGGGAGATAGAGTGTGACTTTATTGTTAGGGCTAAAATCAACTGGGTGTTGACAAGTTTCAAAAGTCCCTGAGTAAAAGCTTAAAAAGAAAAAGCTCAGACTGATAAGCTGTTCTTTGATTGACAACTTCAGGCCTGACTGCCGCTATTGAAAACAGTTGGACGAAAGTTTGGGGGTGGGGGAGTGTTACTTCATAAGAAGCTATACTAGGAAATACAGGAAGATTTATAAGCTGACATAGCACAAAACCCAAAGAAAAACAGGTGTGAGATTTAGAAAACCTAGAAACGGGGAGAAAGGACATTGTCTATGAATGATTTAATTAATATTGTAAAAGGACTTTATCCAAAAGAATGCTGACTCAAGTAGAAAAATAACACATTTCTATCCACTAGCTTTGAGTTTCAACCAATCATTTATCAACAGCTTGTGGTGAAACAATGTAGTGTGGAGCCGGGTAGAAGAAAGAATAAAATGTACTAGCAAAAGATTATAGTGGAAAGTAAATGTAGGACAAAAAAAATATATATATGGTTCTTTTTTCCATCTTCCGAGTAGAGTAGAACCTGTTCTGGCACTGTAAAATCCATTATGGAAACAGTAAAATAAATGCATTCTAAAGTAGCCATCATTGGTTGATTGAAATGTTATGATTTTCATACATGCCATATCTTATCAAATATTATCCACAAGGAAGTATTCAATTCCTGTTGTGCCAATTATCCTACTATGTGCACCATAAACTTTTATGGCTTGTTGTGGAATGTCACTTGGCTATTTTTCCCTTCAAATATTGCATCATAAGATTCAGATGGAAAACATATTCTAATGTGGCAAAGTGTTAAAGAAATTTAATACCCTAGGGCTAAATGAAACTGTTATGGTTCATCTCCTGGATAAGCACAACAATTTATGAATGCAATATTCATTTCCTGAGGTGAGCACAAGCAAAATCCTCATCTGAAACTTAAAACCTAGATGTTTGGCCTCTGGTAGTTTGCTCATTTAACTCATTGATGTCATATATTAAGGCCACTGGTAAGATCACATCTGGGAAGTGCTCACTTTTTCAGCTTCCCTAATTACTTTCACAGGGAACTCCTGGCATAATTACAACAGCCAGGAACAGACCACAGAGTCTTTGGGATCATTTTCGCTTTCAATATGTTGTTTAAAATGTCACAATAATCGATTTGTTTTTTCTTGACCATGAATATTGAATAATAGTGTAGGATCTTAATTCATGGGGGAATTCAATCAGATCCAGATTCTAGAACAGTTCATATGAAATTATAACATTGGCCTGTGTATGTCTAGCAGAGTAGGGAACTCAGAGTTGGTTTCTCTGTCATCTTTGCAAAAAAAATAAAAACAAAAAAATCAACAACAGCAACAGAAAAGAACAACTGCCAAAAACCACAAAATTTTTCCTTCTAAGAACTAACCATCTTCACTATACATTTTAATATATTAAACTGAATAAATTGAACTTACAGGGAATCCCATCTGAATTCTATCTATGAGTATTACAGAGTAGTAGGAGGAAATCTGGAGGACAATTTTTTTTGCAGTTAATACAAAGTATTTTCATTTAACAACAAACCATTCCTGTGTAATATTGTAGAACATTCTAGAATTCACAGAAAGTCTAGGCTACAAGGCAAAATGTTCAGATATATGTGTGACGTTTGACAGTCCATTTGAGACTTGTATGGTCAGGGCAAGTCTTTTCCAAAGCAAGAATCTGCAGCCTTGTCTGTCTCCAAGTATATCTATAACTGTGGGGAGTGACGCAGCAATGAAAAGCAGCATGGTGCAAGTTTTCATATAAAGACCTCCTTCCCTTTTGTAAATCTTCTCCTCTGACCACGAAGCTAAACCATGCACAGAGGTGAAAGACACTTTAAGATCCAGCATCTAGAGAGCTCAACTCTAGTGAGAAATATACTCAGGATGAGAGAATTACTAAGGATAAAATGAGGCAATTTGGAAGCATGAGAAAAATAAGTACAACAATGTTAATCATCATCATTTTAGGAGGTAACTGAAAGAAGCATGCAAAGAGGTGTAAGGCAAGCTCTGGCATATGCTGAGAACCCAAACCTCACATACACTCAAGGTCACATCAGGGTACGAGTGGAGGGAGAAGGAAGAGAGGAAGAAGAAGGTGAGAAGTCAGCCCCTTTGGGAAGAAGCATTTGCAGCACTCTTCGGCAGTTAGCAACTCTCCCATCTTGAGACTCTGATGGTTTGCTTCAAATTCCTTGCAGTTCTGCCCAGATTTTTTTCATTTAAAAAAATGCTCAGAATTTACTCATTTATCAGATGTACAAATAGAGAAAATCACTCCTCTGCAAGACTGGTATGGCGTATTGTTTTAGCATAGCTGGAGTTTGCTTTCAGGAGAATAAACTCGGTGTTACCTTTGCATGGAGTGCTGACAGCCTCCTCATCTCTGTATACTACAAGTAAACTTCATCTCCTGGCCAAGAATGTACTTTCTAGGGAGATCCTAGGAAGACATGAGCCTTCTCATTTGCTGTACACTAACTTAGAAAAGAGATGCCGAGCAGGGAGGAAAGAGGCTGTGGAAATGAATGGAATCCTTGTTAATGCCTTACATATTATATGAGGTTCTAGATTTTTTTGCATTATCTAATTCCATCCATGTCACAAACCTGTGGTGTAGATATGCTTACCTTCCTTCAACAGACGAGGAAGTGGATGAAAAGCTCATGTCATTTGTAAGAGCTTGGCTTGACTCCAAGTTTGGGCTTCCACTATTTCTGCCATGAATTCCTCTACTATTTTTCTTTTCAAATATTCTGAAGACTCTTTGGATTGCCAAATGTTCAACTAATGAAGGTATTTTAAAAATCAGAAGAAAACCCCTTTTCTAGCAGATAAATGTATGAAAAGTGGACAATTCTACTCTTAGAATACTGCATAAAGAATGTCCAGCATGTCACAAAGCAAGATCAAATGAAACAATTCGCATGGAAAAGAAGTGTGTGGTGGTAGGATGGAGGGGTGGTGGAGTAAAGCTAGACAGTAGTATGAATCAAACATATAGTTAGAATGGTGGGTTCTCAATGGGTTGGAGCAGAAATCCCAAGATCCAGCAGTTTGACAAGTTTTGCAGATCCAACCACGTGTAAAGGATATGGTTCACAAGTGGCTGGGTGGCAGGTTTTTTAAATTGTGGTTAAGGGTCATATAGGCATACTCTTTTCTATACTCTTGAGTGTTTCCTAAAAGAACAGTTGATCTTTTCTGTGGAAGGGGTAACTTCTGGATAGGAGAACCACCATGTGATAAAGCAAAGAGATACAGGTGTAGACCACCCAAAACAGCCACCTCAGTCCTAGTGATGGACAAGGTAAAAAGTGTCACAACTGAATGACTTTTACATATATGGGTACTAACTAAAAAACCATGGGATGACTTGCTGGTTCCCTAATCTTAAAGGAAAGAGAATAGTGTTGTAGGTGAGCGAATGGAGTGAAATGAGGGAGATGTAAAAGAATATAGCATTTCTTGTAAGAATAAGATTTTTGATGTGGCTAAAATATAGGATTAATAAGGTATATGGCAACAAAATTTTATCATCGTAATAAACCAAAGATATAATAAAATATCTAAGAAATGCTTTGCTCAACCCTGTCCAGAATGAAAGAGCCAGAGCCCTATTCTTCTAAGCGTTTCTAAAGAAGATCACCTGAAGCTGAACATAATCATAACTCTGTGTGTGTGTTGTGAGGGATGGGGGTACAGTGTAAAATGTGCAAAAAAGCTTTCTTTACATGTATCGTATAATTTAATCTTTCCAAAACTTGATATGTATATGTAGTCTTGTTTTCCCTATTTGGTTTATATGGAAACTCAGGCTTGGAGAGGCAGGTAACTTCCCCGGATAAAAGCTAATGTTTAAGTGCTCAGAACCCAGGTCTGCTGGGCTCTGGAGATGATGGCCATCACCAAGAGGCCTCACCGCTCCTCAGTTGTTCTGTGGGTGGGTTTATCTGGGCCTCACATTAGTATGCTGTACTATAGCTATCAGATGCTGTGTTTTTTAAATTAAGACTTGATGGATAATAAAAATATCTTTACATCATTCTTAACTGAAAAGTGACCATATGCTTAGCTCTGGGCTCAGCGGTTTGGTTTAATGATGCAGGCATTAATTAAATGTCTCCATATGAATATGTTGGCTAGGATCGATGTTCTAGTGTGTAATGCAAATTCAACGATATTTAAACGTAATCACAGTATCGCAAATATGTGGATTATCATCATCCTATTTTCAAAGCAAAACAATTACTTTTCAGAATTGCAGTTCATACAAAAAGTTATTTTTCCAAATAGATAATTAAATATTCTTGCTATAGTCAGGATCCTGGATTTAAATCATAGGGTAGCTGGTGAGATCAGATGATTTTGTGTGCTTGTGTGTACATGTGTGTGTATGTGCACATGTGGATGGTGATGATGGGGGGGTTATGCACCTGAGAATATTGGAGAGATTGACTCGGGGAAAAAGCAGAATGAAACACCAAATCAAAGGCAAGCCATCAATACTGGACAGTATTGCATAAATAAAAGAGGTGCTGAATGATATGGCTGTGGTTTTGTTGTGCAAACGAAGAAGAAAGAAACCATTTTAGGAATCCTGGGGAACACTGACTGCTTGTAAAGAGAAGAAAATGATAATTTTAAGACTGTCTTAAATAAATAATTATGCAACTGAATTTTCAATGATATTATTAAAATAGGGTTATTAGCCAATGTGCATGGACTCTTACAGGAGTTACCAGTGGATTTTTCCTTGACTACTCCATGTTCTAATCTATCAAAGCTGCTCTACAATTAGACATACATTCTTTTCTCTCTTATAAAAATCAAACTTCAAGCTTCAGTGAAGACTAATACAATTTTATGTTGAACACTTATACAGACTTAATGTTTATTATTTTATTAGAGAGTCTCTGCCCAGTGAAAATTCATTTTTGTTTCTGCTTGATCGAACGATTGTAACAATCCCCTTCCCAAATTTACAATCAGATCAAAATGGCATTTTATTTGCCCATCTGGAGATCGCCAAATGTGAAAAGCTTGTCGGTGTGGAGGCCATCTGTTGCGAATGGAGACACACATGGAAACTTAATACTTGAACTTCTTTTTCAACTTTCCCTTTTGCTTGCCTGAGTAGAAGGCAATTGGGACCAGTCCCATGAGACGTAAGCTATAGGCTAGGATATGTTGCTGCCCTTTAATGTCACAAACACTTTCCTTTGCCCAACTACCAACATCTCTCTGACAAGATCTAAAAAGTGAGAAATTCTTGTCACTGCGTTTTGCCCACATCCTGCCATACACTGAAGGCCAGAGACAGAGGTCTCCCTACTGGGCTGTTGCTCAGACTGTACGTGGAACAAGAGAAGAGATTTGGGAGTGATATCTTGCTCTTTTGCTTTGAAGGTACTCACGGTCTCTCTGAGCAAATATAAATGCTTTGAACATGGCGAAAACACTTTCTGGCTCAACGTTTGTTTGCTTGTTTGTTTTTAACTTTGCATCCTCACCTGTTTCCATTTCAAGTCGGAGAAAATACTTTGTCTTAAAAATCATCTCAAAATATTGTTACTTCTGGGTTAGTGCAAATGAATCGCAAGGGCCTGGACTTTCCAGAGACACTTTGGATGAGCAGAATTAGCTCCTATGAGCATAGAACTTCATGTCTGAAATTTCACAAGTCAGTGTGTTAACTGGACCAGTTTGATGCTAGCACCCAATGCATAGCTGCGAGCAAGGCGGCCACTGGTCGATGTCTACAAGTTGTCTGTTTCACACCATTTTGGGGCCCTTCCATCACTTTTAGTACCCGAATTGTTTTTTAAAGTCTCAGCTTTGTTTTCTACATCATCTTGTTCCCCAAATCTCATTACATTCCTTTTTAACATGTCTGTACATTGTGCTTCCCTCTCTCATAGTCGCCTCTCAGAGAGGTGATCAGGACTTCTGCTTTGATGGCACGTTGCCCTGCACTTAAGCCTCTAAGTTCTCAGCAATGCCATCAAATTAATCTTCTTTCCTGGCCCTTTCACTCCCCGAATGTGTGATTTTGATTTGTGTACTGCTCTGAAGAAAACACACCAGTAGTGGCAATAGTAATTTCTTCTTTCCTTTTTTTAATAAAGTGGTTTTCATGGTAAGAGTAAAAAAAGGAAAACGATTTAAAGATTGAACCATAGGGAAATGGATTTATGGATTTTGGCATATAAACATAATTGAACCTGGAGCAGTCACTAAGAATTATTTTGGAAGAGAGTTAATGAATTGGATAATGATCACAATTTAAGGTAGACGAGTGGTTAGAAAATATGTGAGGTATCACCACATGTTTGTAATAAGAAATGAATATCAGGATATTGAAGAAAAGACTGGAAGAACATACATCAAGAAGTTAATTATAGCTATCTCTGAGTGATAGAATTATGGGTGACTTTATTTTTTTCTTTAATTTTTTTCTCTATTTATTAAATATTCTAGAATGAAAGTATTTTAGAGTCAGAAAAAGTTATATTATTTCTTTTTTTTCCCACTGGGTATCAAACTTTGGGCCTTGGACTTGCTAGGCAAGTGCTCTACCACTTGAACTAAATCCCCAACCCCCTGAAAAAGTTATTTTAGAAAATGGGCAAAGGTATATTTTTGATACTTCCTTCTATTATTCTTAAACATTTATCAAAATATAGACTGAAAAATGTGTATCTGGAAAGGTGTCACACCTTTAAAACAAGGAGCTGATGAAAATTTCTTATTATGTGTAAGAAATGAGTCAAAACATGTAGATTTTTGGATGGTTTCTACTGTTTTTAGTATATGTACTGCTGAAGCGAGCACTGGATGGTTTCTGCTCCTTGAGACTCTCAAGCAATTGTATGATGAACAAGTTCATTTGTTTCAGCATTTCTAGAAATAGTAGCATGTACTCTGTTTTCTTTTCTAGATGTAACCCGTGGCAGCATCTTTCATTAGAGATCAATGTTCAAAAGCATGAGTGTCTGTGAAAATCCTTCAGCAGGATTCCTTTAACCTCTTCAGTGTCCTGCCCAGTCCTTTCCTTTGTTCAGTGTCTCTTTTACTGGGTTATCTCATGTCAACCTCAGAACTGTCTCAGAAGCCATGACATGTGCCAGAAATGTCAATCCTGTCCTGCAAGAATATGTGAAGACATTTGCATGGGTTCTTCTACCATTCTGTGACTTCCATGCCAAACTGTATGTTGGGTTCCCTCTACCCTGTGTCTAGACCATGGGAAAAATAGGAAGAAAAGCCCAGGCAACTTATCTTGGGATGAGCCTGAGTCAACTCTAGAGAACTTCTGCACATTCTTATGGTAGAGTGGGTGTGAGAAAGGCGGATGAGAAACAGAGTAGTTGAGAGGAGTCCAGGCGTGGCAGAGCAGGCTGGCAGTCTAGTCAAAGCTTCCAGAAAGCATGCAGGAAATGTAGCAATGATCCGCAAGATGGTGTAGAAGGCCCCTCAGCATCTAGGATGATCTGGAAGTGCCTGAATGAAAAGATGACGATCAAATAGGAAATACTCCCCAATGTTCTCTGACATCTTGGCTCTCTGAGAGGAACTGAGGGAACATAATGAACTTCAAGATCTAGCTGTGAGCTAAAACTGAATCAATTGTGACTGAATTTCTCCCATCTGTGAGAATGAGGTTGGGAAAAGAAAATTAGTTAAATTATGGTAAAAGGAAGATATTTTTTGCATGTCTAAGGTTGTGGCCTGGGAATTACAGTGTAAGAATTGTGCTTAAATAGATACTATTCATACATATATAGTAAATATATGTATGTATTAGATGAAGATAGTTAGCTGTCTAGACAGATACATTTCCTAGTATGAATTTCTCACATATAATTTTTGGAATTTCTAATCCATTCTTTTTAAAAAATTGTACATGTTTGTAGTACACAATAATTACATTCATCATGGGGAGTTGGTACATGTTCATGACATATCTTCACATTTCCTCCTTTCTTTTTAATCTTATTTCCCTTCCCTCCCTCCTCTCTCCATTTCTTGGCTCCTTTCCCATATGAGAAACCCAAAATACAAATAAAGAGCAAAATAAAAGATAGACAACAGGAAATAACAAGATTAATCTTTAGTATATCAGAAGAGATCCATTCTATTTTTAAGCAGTGTCCAAGACTATGACATCTGTAAGTAATGACTTAATAAAAGCCTTTTAGAGGGATTGATAAAAAAATGCTAAACATGTATCTTTATTATTTAGAACGTAGAAAGACAGAAGAGAATTCAGCATTTTCTCTTGGGTGCAAGGTTTCCTCATCCTGTAGAGCCCCAAATCACTTACTGGGTTTCTCAAGAAGCTAACTCAGATGGAGCACTGCAAGGCTTCTATCAAATCCTCCCCAAACTGCAAATTAAAGGAGTTCCAGACAGCATCTAATTTAGCCAGTGGTTAGTCTTGCGGCTCACAAACTCAAAAACCTTTAGAATGCTGGCAAATGATAACAATGAGTAAAGTTGTGGAAGGCACAAAGGAAAGGTGGGAACTCTGACAAATAGGTCTAAGACCTGCAGGATCTGCAGCCAGCCAGGTGCAGACACTAGGAAAGTGTTTATGGGAAGATGGAAGAAGTGTGGGTCAATGCCCAGGGCAAGAGGGTGCTTGGCACCTCCTCGGGTGAGAGAAAAAGAGCGGAATGTGAACAGAATAATAAGACAAGGAAGCCAGGGACAATATATATCTTATAGCTGCCTGCTCCACTGTGTAGACTGAAACAATGGATACACTAATATCACGCTCAAATCCCCTCCTTCTGCCTTCATATTACAATTCTTTATCCCTTGTCTTTCTTCAGATCTAATTAGCAAATAAAAGTTGCATATATTTAAGGTATAAATTGTTATATTTTGATATATGTATGCCTTATGAAATGATTGCCACAATCAAAATACTTGATACATTGGTCACCTTCCATAGTTATTTTTTCTCTCTTTTACTATTTTTATGGTGGTGGTGAGAACACTTGAGATTTAGTCTCATAGCAAAAGTCAAGAATACAGTACAGCAAGCTCATAAGATTCCCCAGAGCATATTCGTCCTGCGTATCTGAAACCATTTAACCTTTGACTAATGTCTCCTTATTTCTTAGTTCTCATCAGCATCATTTTCTTCTCTACCTCAATGACTTTGACTTTTTAAGATTCTGCAGATAAGTGAGATAACACAGTATTTGACTTCCTATATCTGGGTTATTTCCCTTGGCAAAACGTCCTCCAGGTTCATCCATGTCGTTGCAAATGGAAGGGTTTTATTCTTTTTTTTAATGTCTGAACAATACTCTCTTGCCTATATACACTACAGTTTCTGAATCCATTTGTCAATTGACGAATACTTAGGTTATTTCCGTATCTCGGCTATTATGAATAATGCTGAATGAACACGGGAATGCAGATATCTTTTCAAGACAGTGATTTTCATTCTTTTAGATATATGCTCAGAAGTGGTAGTTCTTTTTTGAAGTTTTTGAGGAGTCTCTATGCTAGTTTCTATAACAAGCCTGTACCAATTCCCAACAACAGCCTACCAGGACTCATTTTTCTTTACATCATTTCCAAGTGTGTTATTGCTCATCATTTTTTATAATAACCATCCTAACGAATATGAAATGATACCCATCCTATTGTGATTTTGGTTTGCATTTCCCTGATTAGTGATTTTGAGAATCTTTTCTTATACATGTTGATCATTTTTATGTCTTCTTCTTGGGAAATAGCTCTTTCTTTTCCCACTCCTTGTCTGGCATTGGTACAAGTTTAATGCTGCCCTTATAAAATTATTTTGGGAGTGTGTTCCCTACTTTTTAATATTTTAGAAGAGTCTGATTTAAGGATTGGCATTGGTTTTTCTTAAAATGTTTAATAGAATTTACCTAAGTCATCTGGTCCTTGACTTTTCAGTGATAGCAGGTTTTGATTATTGCTTCAATTTTCTTACTCATTGTTCAGTAAAGATTTTTATTTCTTCATGTTTGAGTCTTGGTAGGTTGCATATTTCTAGGAATTTTTCCATTTCTTCTAGATTATCCAATTTCCTAGTATATGATTTTCATAGTAGTCTCTGGAAATCTCCTTTGTTTCTTTTTTCTTTGCTATGAGCTGTAGGATTTCCTCTTCATTTA